>CM069449.1:63823641-64036372 GCA_035610835.1 Ophiura sarsii
CAAACAAAATAATAGGTTCGTCTCAAAAGCTTGCGCGCGCATTGGTTTTGAAATGCCAAAATACCGCGTCTGAAATGCAGGAAAATTGTCAAATCAATTTTTTTTTTCCCTACAAATTTTATTTCGAGTTTTATTAAAAATGTCGGCAGATTTTCCTTTTCTCAAACTTTTACATGGACTCAGTTCTTCAAAAAAAACGCTACACAATTGTTCTTTAACACAACTACATCACAATATTCATTTCAAATAGAAAAAAAATATCAGAAAGTGTCAACGGGTTGCAAATAGTAAGAGTAAAATTTGCCACACAAATAAAAAAAATGTAAAAAAAAAAAAAATGGAAGACAAAAAACAGCGCGCGTCGCCCGATTTTTGAAGCCTTCGCAAGCTTTGAGACAAACTTTTTTTTTTTTTGCTTGGCCTAATCGGAAGCGATTATTTCCCGTTCTTTTGGGTGATTTTAAATTGTTATTCTGGTAAGTTTGAGTCAGGAAAAAGGCGCATTGTTATTTGGCGGGAATTTAAGCGGAGTTCCGCGCTTTTCAAATGCTGCGACAGCTGTCCGATCATTGCGTCGCGCGCTGAAACTTCCAGTGCGTAATACCGGACGCGCCGCTTAATATCCGCGACGTAGACGCGAAAAAAACAAAAGAGCGCAAAACCATGTCTAAAAAATGTAAACAAAGGCCAATCTTACGATCATTTAAATTTCAGTTTTTCTTCCAATTTCTTCACATTGTGACAATATAAATTGAATCTGATAGTTTATTTTGATTGTTCATATAGTATACTCGCTTTTTTAGCTCACACGCCCGTACATTCCGTGAACATTTAGGTTTAAATGGTGGAAAATGTCAATATTTTTACTAAATCGATGTTTTCTCAGAAGTTCGAATTTGAAGGAATTTTACGAATTTTCAGACAACCTAACACAATCAATTTTTGATTAAATTTTTCAAAATTTTCATCAAAATCATCTAAAGTCGAATATCTAGGAGGCAACTTTTTTTGGGGGGGGCTTAAAAATGTTTAGTTTTGAAAATATTGACCCAAAAGTGCCAAAAAATGTGATTTTTGAGATAAAAAAAACATTTTGTTGGCAACTTTTTGGTCCAATATTTTCAAAACTAAAAATGTTTAAGCCAAAAAAAAAGTGCTTATAAATGACTTTAGAATGATTTTTGGTGAAATTTTTGAAATTTTGAATCAAAAATCACTATATTTTGGGGAAATTTAATACCAAAAAATGGATTCTCCGACTCATTTTCATTTGAAAAAAATGTATACTTTTATCATAGTTTTATGGACATTACATTATAGTTTAAAAGTTACAGTGCTTGATAAATTTCATATATTTTTAATTTTGGGTTGACACTTCCCTTAGGCTTAACCCTAACCCCCCTGAATGCTAAAAAATGCTAAGTCCATCTCCAAACGCCCTGTGCCGCCGGTTTTTGATGACGTAGTCAACCAAGCCGCAGCCTTTACAATTACAATAGTTAGCTGAGGGGGCCGTCCACGCGTGGCTTAGTGGATGGGACATAGGGCTGGGATTCGGATGGTCCCCGGATCGAATCCCGACAGGTTCCCAGGCCCGGCGATTTAGTTGGTGTTTTTTTTCTTCGAAAATTGTGATCCCGGTCTAAAACCTTAAACCGGGGTTAGGGTTAATTCATTTGATTAAAACTCAGTAATTTTATTGCATCTTTTTGTTTTTGTACAGATCGAATAGGGATGACCAATTGGAAGCAGTATGATCAGGAGCTAGGCATTGAAATCAGGAATAATAGACATTTGGACCTCAATGGCAGTGCATCCCGGATCCACAAATTACCAAAGTATTGTACAATCATGTACATTGGATTTATAACAATCCTTTTGAAGATGGGTTTGAATTGAATCATACAAATGCAATTTGTACAAATTACAACAGGGAGAAAACGTGACTGAAACTTCACTGACTGAAGTAACTAATTGTTTTGTCAAGTTTTGTGCATGAAATTGCTCGTCTACAGGAGAGGCTACCAGAATTCCAATCGTTAAGAGCCCCTTCCAAGCTTCCAATTCATCCAAGAGTACCAGGACTGGGAACTTGCAATCATACAATACAACTACGAGAATTATAGTTTAAAAGTGACATGCACGTGTACATATGTATGTTATGTATGTAGCACATAATGTACTTGCATTTTTGAACTCGTCACCCAAAATCAGCCAAACGGTCAAATTAATGGAACACTCCAAATTATGGAACACAAGCTAAATGTATGGGCTTTCAAATGACAGATCTGTTACCAATTATGAATCAGTTCCAAATTGGCTAAGAATTTAGTTTTTTTTATCTCTCCATGAGCCAAAATAATCCAAGCATGCAATTATAATGGCGGCAATAGCCAAAATGTATGCTATGCTAGCGCTTTGTTTTGGGCAGTAAAACAATGACATTTGAGGGGAAAAAATGAAGGGTGAACATCAAAAATGAAGGGAATTTCATCCGTTGTATAAATCTTGCGAATTCAGGGGTGTACTTTCGCGACATCCTGCGAGAATCCAAATGGATTCTCGCAGAATATTTTTGCGAGAATCCTTTTTACTGAATTTAAATTCCGCATTTTAAACATTTATTGTACTATTGTATACTTAGAAAATAATAGTACACAAATTGAATCAAACACTTCTTAAAATTAATTAAAATAATATCAAGAATAAGGCTATAAGCTTGCATAACTTCCAAATTCTGAAAGTTTTTTGACTAGGGGTCAAATACCAGTCATCTAAGGTCCTGTTTTGGACTTAAAAAGAAGGAAAAAAATTGGGAAAAAAAATTGGGAAAAAAAATTCCTTGGCGAGAATCCACCTAGATTCGCGCGGTAGTGTCTTTACGCGAATCGATTAGCGGATTCGCGCCGAAAGTACACCCCTGGAATTATGTAATCTAAATCTGTGGGAAAGTTGTAAAATTAAGGGATGATTACCCTGCTTAATGATAAAAGAATGAAATTGACCTACAGCCTACAGGTACATATGTGTCAGGTCATTGTCACATTGACTATTTTGCTCATTGTTTTTTGTTGTTGAAAATTCTCATCTTTTACAATTCAGAAAAGGATCAACAAGTTTGCCTTTTTCTATTCTGGCTGAGGGGTGATAATTTTCATCCTTTACAATTCAGAAATGGACTCACAATTGCCTTTTTCTATTCTAGCTGAGGGGTGAAAATATTCATCCTGAAAGGTACATAAATTCAGAAATGGGAACACAACTTGTTTGCCTGTTTCGGTTCTGGCTGAGGGGTGAACATTTTCATCCTTGACAATTCAGAAATGTACATGTACACATGATACATACTAGTTTACCTTTTCTTTACTAGCTGAGGGGTGAAAATGTTCAACCTTACAATTCAGTAATGGGCACACAAGTTTGCCTTTTTCAATTCTAGCTGAGGGGGTGAACATTTTGATCCTTTACATTTGGGCAATTTAAAAAAAATTGGCTCCTTTCACTTTTTGCGTGTTATTTCATTAATAAAGTCCTTTCCAGAAACCCAAATGATTGTAAAATGTGTGCTTAGATAGTTATTAATTCATGCCAAAAGATTTTAGCCCTCGCTCTTTGTCAAAAAAAATGCCAGCCGATTATAATGCCAAAATTGTCAGGAGTGTAACACTTTTTTTTGCATTGAAAATCAACAGCAAGTTTTCAGAAAGCTAGTACAAAAAGACCAGCGTGCATATATAACTACATGTATGAGATGTATATTTTGGAAGGTTAAAGGGTCTACTTTCATTCAAAACTAATCACAGTGATATCTATGTTGTTAAAGGTCCTCAAAATATTTTGTATAACATTACAGTATGACTTTTTGAAATTTGAAGCCTAACTCAACTAGTTGGCAAAATGATCATTGGAGAATAATATGGTACAATGTTACACATTTCTTTCTTCTTGTATGTTTATTAGTATCCCTTTGGCCTATCATAAATAGCTAACTGACTTCAATAATCTGCATTGTTGCAGTTGAATGGAAGCTTTTACTGAGAAAACCCCAAAATGTCAGGAGTGTAAAAAAATGTAACATTGGCATTCTATCTGAAATGTAATAATTATTTAATTTATTTTACAGATAGATTTTATTTACTTATAGTATTTTTTTATAATAGTATGAGACAGATAGAAACTAATAATAACAAATACAATTATGTTGGGTTGGGTATATTTGTTATATATTTCAAAAACGTGTGTGTCAGGAGTGTAACACATTTTGCTAGTGCTGCGGTAAATGTTCAGATGGAATTAAACAGGCATATTGTATTTACCAAATTACTATAGCAAACCTAGTGTACTGTATACATGCACCTATAATACGTTTTAGGAACATTTTAACTTTCTTTGCTTACATGACTTGAGACTAACTGTAAACATCTGTCAGGAGTGTAACAAAAGTGTAATTGCAAGTAAATGTTCAGATGGTATTAAACAGGCATAATTGTATAATTTATGGTACCAAATAACTATTAGCAAACCTAGTACACTGTATACCCACCTATAATACTTTAGAGGAACATTTTAAGTTTCTTTGCTTACATGACTGTATCTGTAAACATCATCTGTCAGGAGTGTAACAAAAGTGTTGATTTATTGACATCTTTCTTGCCATAATATAGAATGACATGGGAACCCCACCATTTTATTATTATGTTGGTATTGCCAAAGAGTGATATTTAAAACAAGTTTCAAACATACTAAAACATACTAGTACCTTATTGTTGTATTACCTCCCAAAAAATAATACATGTTTATCACAATTTAAACTTAGAATGGTAATAAACAACACATAAAAAAGTGAATGTTAACCTATATTCAATTTAATCATGATTTAATGCACAAACAGACACACCCTACCATTATAACTACTGTAGGGCCTACCTTACTGTTGAAGGGAAGCGATTCGTGCTTCGATAAATTCATCTATTTATAAAATAACAGTGTCAGGAGTGTAACACCATGTGTAGAAATATCGTATACAAGCTTTCTTAATGGATCACCACTTCGTCATCGATTGTCATATGGACTCCAAATTTTCATTACATTTAGGTAATGCCAATCTCTGATGATAAAAACTATTATCAATCTTAAATAACTGGCCAATTTGGAAAAACAAAAACTTTTTTCCGTCAAATGTTAAAAAAGGGGGCATGTGTTAGCCATGTTGGTGTTTTTTCACTTTCATAGATGTAGCTGTAATGAGGAAGCATTTTTTATGTTAAACAATCTTTATAGATACACAGGAACCAAAAAAGTAGTATTTAGAAACAAGTGTTCTGAAAGATAAACCAAGACCAAGTTTATTTAATTTTTTACCAAAAAATGCAGTTTTTGTAATAAATTGGTAAAAAAATAAAAATCTTGACTTATTTTATCTGATCCTCAACTTGTTTCACACAATTTAACATCTTAAGCTCACAATAACACCTAAAATGGATTAATATATCAATATCCTATTTTCGACTTATGGAGCCATTTTTTTTTAAATTGCCCTTTTCAGAAATGGATCGGGATACACTTAAGTTTGCCTTTTTCTGCTTTAGCTGAGGGCGAACATTTGCATCCTTTTTCAGATTTTTCAGATGGACACACAAATTTGCCTTTTTCTGTTTGGGTGAAAATGTTCATTCTTTACAATTCAGAAATGGGCACATTAGTTTGCCTTTTTCTATTCTATCTGAGGGGTCAAATCACTTTACAATTTAGAAATGGACGCACCGGTTTTATTTTGTTTCTGTTCTAGCTGAGGGGCAAGAATGTTCATCCTTTACAATTCAGAAATGGACACAAAAATGTACCTTTTTCTTTTCTATCTGAGGGGTCAAATCAGTTTGTTATCTATCATTTAAGGACCTACATAATATGTTTTGCCCCACCAACAGGCTGTGCATAATACATGTGTATCTTACAAATTGACAATGAGGTAAAAATGTTGCCCAAAAAGGGATCTTTTCCATCAAATCAATATTTAATACTAAAAGTGAGCATGAGGCTTACACTTCCTTGGTTATGATATGATGAAGTCATTAGAAGTGGTGTTTTGCTTGTGAGACCTTTATTTATGGAAACACCCATGGTTTATTTATTGAGTTTTAAGCATTTTGATTCCAAAATTGTGATATAAATTCAGTTTATTTGGCTAATTTGTTTTGACCAAACTATTTGAAGTGAAGACATAAAAACCAATTGTTTTCCTTTTAATACGCTCTGTTCTTCCAAAACATCCTGCTGAATTGAATATCATTGCTGTCCAAAGTATGAAAATTGCTCAACGTTGGATAAAGTGTGTTTATACTTTATTTATTATACATTTTCTACAAATCCTGTATTAATGACCTTGACATAGACAAAATGATACTTTGAAATATTATGATTGCTTTAAGACTACAAAGTACATGTATGTATGCTATAAATGTTCGAAGCAAATATCACATGACTTTTCAGCTTCAATTACGTGTACGTGTCAAGGGTCACAACTCGTGGCACATGACCCTTTATTTTATCTATCTATTTAGTTTAGTATTGTAACTACAATAGAAACCTCTTTAACACAAAACTGTTAACACAAAATTCCTGATAATGTGATGTAGTTCTGAGGCCATAGCTTTACGCAGGCATGAACATTTTCAGGCTATTTTATTTCCCAAATGTCCGCATTTTATTCTATTTTTGGCCTATGTTGGCAAAATTTAATACACCTTTTTTGAGGCTGTACAGGCTTGTTCATGCAAATTTATTCTCATGCCTGTTTATGTAATGATACCACAATTGTCTGTATATTATTAGTGTAACTGAAGGGCCTGGTGATTTTGGGTTAATGGGCTCCCTAACAATTCGAGGGTTTAGTGCAACAAAGGGCTATCTGCATTTTTGGCTAAAATGAGATTTTGGTATTAAAATGATCCGCACAATATCAGGAACCTAATTATGAGAAAATAGTAAATTCACCTAATCAAAAAGGTTTGAATAGATAGCATTGCTTCCAACTTGTCAAAACCCATTGGTGACATTGATGGGTACAAATCTTTAATTCACTTTTCCCTCAAAATGACCAAAATGAAGATAGCCCTTTATTGCACTAAACCCTCGAATTGTGATCTCTTAAAGGTTAGTCTAAGTCTGTAAATTAACACTTAACAGGTTAATGGTGTATTTAATATAAAAGTTGCTGTAACTTTTTTTTTTATTAAAGCGACTTCTTAAGAGTTATTTTTGAACAACTTTATTCCCAAGATAAACAAGTGGGGTTTTGTATACACAAGATTTCTCTGTCCAAATTCTTGAAATGTTGTTTTAATTACTGAAAGTTCGAAATATGATATTAATTAAACAACTCAACTTTTTTTGATCACTTCTGTATGACTTCACATTGTATAGGTAGTTTACTTATCTTCATGACCCTTTATTTTAACTATTTGTTTACTTAGTATAGCTGTCGTATTAGTGTTAATATTGATGTAACTTCAATGGAACCTCTTTAACACAAACTGTTTGTGTTTTCACAAAATGTCTGATAATGTGAAGTAGTTCCAAGGCCCAAGCTTTACGTAATGATACCACAATTATCTGTATTACTGTGAATGAAGGGCCTGGTTATTTTGGGTTAGGGTCCATCTGCTTAATGTTATTAACAATTGTGATCTCTTAAAGGTTAGTCTTAGTCTGTAAATTTTAACAGGTAAATAGTATTAAATATAAAAGTTGCTGTAAAGTTTTAATATAGTGACTTGCTGAAAGATGTAGAATGTATTTTTGAACAAATATATTCCCAAGATAAACAAGTGGGGTTTTTATACACAGAAGACGTCTCTATCCTCCGTCCAGATTCCTGAAATGTTGTTGATTACTGCAAGTTCGAATTATTGTTTTAACCAACTCGCCTTTTATGATTAACTCTTGTGTGACTTCACATTGTATAGATGTTTACTCATCTTCATGACCCTTTATTTTAACTATTTATTTACTTTAGTATAACTGTCGTATTAGTGTTACTATTGATTTGTTACCTCATTGGAACCTCTTTAACACAAAACTGTTAACACAAAATGTCTTAAAATGTGAAGTAGTTCCAAGGCCCAAGCTCTACGTAATGATACAACAATTATCTGTATTACTGTGACTGGGAGGGCCTGGTGATTTTGTGTTAACGGGTCCCTGCTAAATGTTATCAATAATTGTGACCTCTTAAAAGTTTGTTTTTAGTCTGTAAATTAATAGGTATTTGGTGTATTTAAGGTCAAATTTGCAGTAACTTTTTTATAGTGACTTGTCGAAAGATTTGCAAGTTATTTTTGAACAACTATATTCTCAGATAATCACGTGTGTTTTTTGTATACACAGAATACTTCCCTTTCGTCCATATTGTCGAAAAGTTGATTATTACTGAAGTTAAAAATATTGTATAACCAACTCACCTTTTTATGATCACATCTGTATGACCCAAATAGAGTTTACTTATCTTCAGCTTTCCAAAAATGTATACATTTGTGAGCACCATGTCACCACGCGTTCCCAGTAAATATACGCCTAAATAATCTAACGCGCAACCAACGTGTTCTGACATGGTGCCTGTATTACTATTAACTACTGAATGTCTAAAAATGTCTCAACCCTTTCCACGCGGCAATTAGTTATGCCATATACAAAATAGATTTTTCAGAAACCTTTCTCAATTTTCAAAGTCTACCTCAAGTATAACAGAACCAAGACTAGACATGTTTGTACGTCTTTCAATTCATGTCTTATAGTGATTCTAAATAGGGTATTCAAATTCAATACATGTCGTCTGGTCGAAGACCAAGACTCAACTTCACTAGCTAGCTGGGCGCTAGTGTTGATCATTGGTATTTGGCACACCAAAGTGATGTCACATACCAGGGACACAATGTCAATTTTTAGACATTTTGTGAACTTTTGAAATGTCGTCTGCAGACGACTGCCGCGTCGAAAATCGTCTACAGACGACTGCCGCGTGGAAAATCGTCTACAGACGACTGCCGCGTGGAAAATCGTCTACATACAGACGACTGCCGCGTGGAAAATCGTCTACGGACGACTGCCGCGTGGAAAATGTTAATATTGAATTGTGCCATTACCTTGCCGTAGAAAAATTGTTCCGCCGCCGCAGATACTAGTTTGTTGGCGGGCACATGTAGTATGCTGACATTTTTAGACATTCAGTAGTATGTATGTTCAAGCTTCTGTTGGAATATACATTGTATACTTGAAAGTTTCCTTTTTGCTTCTTATTTGAGAAATCTTGTTAATTGTTATCTAATCATGTGTTAAAAGTTTATTATAAAAAAAGAAAAACGTACTATTGTCTCGATCGTGTTTATTAACATCATCATTTAGGTAATTTCAGTCGACAGGAGTCGGGCGGCGTAAGCGTTGTTGTCTGCTGTAAGTCGGTTAGGGAGGGTCTATGTAATCAGCACGTGGCCCACCGAATGTCCCACCAAACGTCCGGAAATAAACTGCCCCGTGCCTCGCTAACGTTTGGTAGGCTGTAAGTCGCACACCCGACCTATGTAATTGGCACGCGGTCGGTTTAATGTCCTACCGACGACCGTTAATAAACTTCCCCGTGCTAACGTCGGCGGTAAGTCGCACACACGACCCATGTAATTCGCACGTGGTCGGCCAAATGTCCCACCAACGTCCGTTAAAACACTTTCCCTTGCTCACGTCGGCCGAACGTTATCGTTTGGTCGGCGTGAAGACGCACACGACCTATAATTGGCACGCGGTCGGCCGAATGTCCCACCAACGTCCGTTAATAAACTTCCCCGTGCTCACGTCGGCCGTACGTTATCGTTTGGTCGGCGTGAAGACGCTCACGGCCTATGTAATTAGCACGTAGTCGGCCGAATGTCCCGCCAACGTCCGTAAATAGACTTCCCAGTGCTCACGTCGGCCGAATGTCCCATTAACGTCTGATAATAAACGTAGTTCATAATTACGTCGGCCGTACGTTAATATTCGGTCGGAAACGGTAGGTCGGTTTATAGTCGGTAGGAAGTACGCTTAACGTTAAATAGACGTCGGCAACATGTCGTTCACAGGACTCTTATGTCGGATTCTGGGTCGGCAAGACGTTTAGCCGACGTCCGCCCGACCTTTCTCACAAACCGTCGGCCCGACGTAGGCCCCATGAGCAGCCGACCCCTGAGCCGACGTCTCAGGGACGTTTGGTCCGACCAAAAGCCGACGTCGGCCCGACGCATTTGTGTTATCTGGGTAACTTTTTGCAGTGTCCCAGCAGAAACACGCTCTATGTTTCAAGAGATGGTTAGCTTCCATCTTACACACTTGCCTGAGTAAGTACCAAAATGAGTCAAAATAATAGATTTTGGTACCAAGAACTAATCATTATTAAACTATTATGAGAAATATACTTACCACTGTTACGCTAACTACTACAATGAAGCATGATTTTCCAACGCTGATCATTATAATGTCCAAACCCAGAATTGTGTGTCATTATTGTCCATCGTATTCCTTTGACACTCGGGATACATGTACCTGATGCTAGCGTATCGGCACCTGATGCTAGCGTATCCACGAAAAGATCAACTCGGTTCGAAGTCCACATGAGCTGGTGAAAGATTTCAAGACTGTTTGTATAGGGTCTATTAGCTCTGTTTCATAGCTCTCATACGTCGTGATACGACTCAGTATGAGGGTCTATGTTGTATTGACATGAATACAGATCAATAAACTCGCAACGTACTTGTGTGACGCACGTGACCTGTTTTCCGAAGATTTCTGATCTCAATTTTAAATGGTCTATTACCAAACTATACAATGTTCTAACATATTTGACATTTAAAACCATCCAATACGACAAATTATGTACAATTAGGGTCCTGGGTATGCAGTTTTCATTACGTAAATACAAGAAAGGGAATTAATGCGCTGTGCAAACGGAAGAACGCTATTTCATATGAACTCTCCGTATCGACCCTAGGTACATCCCCAAGTCTTCAAAATTACCGTACAAAAGCTGTACAAATATAGCCTGCAAGATAGCGACGTAGAGGGCGACGGAGAGTTAGTCTAATCGACCCTGAATTGACCCCTATTTCTTAGGCTGATTCCCGGTACCCAGAATCCCTTTTGGATGAGTTGTGTGGAGCCCATTGATGATGCAGGGACCAAGCAAACTCGACGGCATTGAAGAACGGTAATTATTTAGTCGTTAAAAAACCTCTAAAATCTCCAGAATTCGTGAGCGTAGAATTACATCGATGGTATCAAAATAATCCGTAAGTATAGTTCTATAAGTAAGGATAACTTAAATTTAACTACCAGAAAATTTATTTTTTGTTATGAAACAAATACGACGTAGGAAGTCAATGCTTGTTTTTGTAGCTAAGGGTCTATGTTGTATTGACATGAATACAGATCAATAAACTCGCAACGTACTTGTGTGACGCGTTATGGGTGGACCTGGGTGATTTCAAGCATCAGCGTACCTAATTTTTAATCAGTAACTATCGGTCAACTTTAGCGCGGCTCAGCTGGCGTAAATTATGAAAAGTAGGTACGCTGATGCTTTAAATCATGCAGGTCCATTATATTATTGTTGAGGCGCCCAATGACCTATATGCCGTGGAAAAAGGTACGCTGAGGTTGATTTGTAAGTCAAAGTAGTTAAAGTTAGTTTTTGGTTTGTTTGGTATTGTGATTATCGGGGATGGTGAAGTACTGTAAGACTATACTTCACTAAACAAAAACACGTATTATATGATTTGATGTAGGTTCATCAGGATTGTTCAAGTAAATAGTAGAAAGGTTGATTTTTCTTTTTACAAATCCATGGTGGTAAGTATAATAAGCTTATTATACTTACAGTTTAAACGTAACGTTTCATGCTCACTGAGCACTTCATCAGACTAGTTGACATCTGACCTCTTCACTGGCTTTTTGTAGTGAATACCACCGGAAGTAGAGGGCGGTATAGAGATCAAATTGTCATAGATGTTGTTGAGTTGGTAAGCCCCGTCGTCTTTGTTAAGAGTCGACTTTCCTCTCCGTCGAATCCAGATCGCTTCCTTTAGCCATCTTGTTGTCTTGTGCGCCTCTTTGTCAATGACTTTGGCCTCATCCCACCCGATGACATGGTTCGTGGCCGCGACATGTTCAGTCACCGCGGATTTGTGTTGTTCCTCTATTGACGATTTTCTTTGAGACCGCGTGTATGACTTTGCACTAATTTTGTCAACTTCCGTTTTGTGTTCTTTGAGCCGTGTGCCAAATAAACGTCCACTCTCTCCAATGTATGACTTTGGGCAACCTTTACATGGTATTTCATATATGATTTCGGCCGTTTGATGAGGGTCCCGCTTGTCCTTAGGATGGACGAGCATGTTGCGTAGGGTGCAGTGAGGCTTCATAGCCGTCGCGAAACCGTGTTTCCTGAAGACACGCGAGGCTTTCTCTGCCAGTCCCTCAACATAGGGCACGACTACCAGACCTTTTGACTTGTTGTCGGTTGCTGTCTTTTTGGACTCCTTTTTCTTCTGATGTTTTTCCTTGTCTTTTCTGGCTCTGTTTATGGCCCATTTGGGATAGCCACATTGTTTTAGTGCGTCACAGATCACATTGTCCTCAGCCTTTCTATCCTCTTCCTCAGTGACAATTGTTTCCTTTCTGTCAAGCAGCGACCTGATAACACCCAACTTCTGGTGGAGGGGGTGGTGTGAATTGAACTGCAAATACTGGTTGGTATGTGTCTTCTTTCTGTAGATGCACAGTTTGGTACTGCCGTCAGGTTTGCGAATTATTAGGGTGTCGAGGAAAGGGATCTTGCCGTCTTGCTCTTGCTCATGTGTGAACTTTATGTGCTCGGTGGGGTCGATGGTATTAAGATGTATTGTTAAATTCTCCACTTGGCCCTTCTTGATAATCTCTAGTACATCATCCACATAGCGTTTCCATAGTCTGGGTTTGCATGTCATAGGAGCTGTGGCGATGGCTTCTTGTTCCAGCCATTCCATGAATAAATTGCAGGCTATAGGGCTGAGTGGACTAATCATCGCTACACCGGCGTTCTGAGCATATGATATATCTCCCCTTTGAAACTGAAGTAAGTTGTTGTGAGAACAAACCGAATTAATTCCATCAGGTCGTCGACTGTGAGCCGGGTTCTGTTCTTTAAGTCTTGGTCTTTCTCCAGTCGTTTCCTGATGATGCTTAATGTGAGGTCAATGGGAGTGTTGGTAAACAGCGCCACAACGTCATGTGAGTTGAGTATCTCGTCATCCTCAACTGAGATGTCCGCTAAATCATCAGCTAACTGTTTTGAGTTGAGAACGTGATGTACTGTCGTGCCCACTAGAGGTCCCAGGATATCTGCTAATGATCTGGAGACATTGTACGCGATCGATCCCATGTAGTCGACAATAGGTCTAAGCGGGTTGTTGTTCTTGTGTATTTTTGGGCTGCCGTAAATCCTGGGGACGTTTTCCGCGGTTGGATACAAAAACTTCTTGTCGTCATGTGTTATTTTTTCCTCTTTTTCCAGTCTGGTGATGATGGACACCAATTTCCTTTTGTAGACAGGTGTAGGATCTTTCTTGAGCTTGGTGTAAGTGTTGGTGTCACTAAGCATGTCGGATAACTTGGAGTCATACTCATCCTTGTCAAGAATAATTGTAGCTCTGCCTTTGTCCGCTGGGAGGATAATGATGGACTTTACTTTTTGTAGTTGTTTCACGGCACATCTTTCTTGTTTGGTGATGTTGGATTTAGGGGATTTACTTGTCTTGAGGACACCCACTAACTCAGCTCGTAGTTGGGCTGCGTCGTTTTTTGGTAGTTTCCAGCACGCCTTTTCACATGCAACGATGTATTCATCAGTGATAGACAACATCTATGACAATTTGATCTCTATGCCGCCCTCTACTTCCGGTGGTATTCACTACAAAAAGCCAGTGAAGAGGTCAGATGTCAACTAGTCTGATGAAGTGCTCAGTGAGCATGAAACGTTACGTTTAAACTGTAAGTATAATAAGCTTATTATACTTACCACCATGGATTTGTAAAAAAATAAAATCAACCTTTCTACTACGTATTATATGAGTTGTATTTTAATCGGGGGCGTGCTTTTAAGACATCGAATTTGTTTAAGGCTAAAGACGCGAATATATTCATGTACGTAATTGTGATGAATCCCTAAGTATTTCAATACTGGAGTAGTGAAATACCGCCCTCTATAGTTTATACAGTCCAAAGATGACAGGCTGTGCTTGACGAGAGACAGTTGTGATTAGCCAGGAGAATCAATGGCGACCACCATGATAACACGCACATGTGGTAGCTAAAGAAGAAACAACAGCTTCCATCGCAAAATGATGTTTTCTTCTCCTCAAACATTTATTTATACAACCTTTTATAATGATGAATGGTAACTGGTGTATACTAAACAGGCCTGCAACGCAGAATGCTAGCACTACAAATGGAACATTTCCCCAAAATGCATGCTTACTTAGTCTTAGGCCAAGTCCGGACATTCATTAACTGATTTATATAATCGTGGAAAAAGTAGAAGACTCTACTTATTCCAGGACATGATTATTGTTTATTAATGACTATTTATTTGTATCTTTAGCATGAATAAACCCTATACTTGATTGATTTGATAGTTAAAGCCAGACACGTTTGTTGTTTTTTATACCTTTGTGTGAACAGAATGTTAGGTACTTCGACCTTGATCAAATCCTATTATGGATATACAGATAATATAGAATGCGATCGTAACAGTATGTTCGTCTCAGGTATCAGGGGTAGTGTTTCTTTGTTGCACAAACTAATAAGACCGGTCCTCTTACAAATAATCTTATTGTTATTACACCTCTCTTAAGAGGTTCGCATGACAAACTGGATTATTCAATATTGAATATTCAATATTCAGACTCCATTAGATTGAAAATTTTCAATGTTTTAAGTTCTTTCCCTCAGCAAAATCTTTAAGTCAATATTTTGATTTAACAGAGTAGGGAATGCTGCGCTCAACTAGCTGTACAATAATCCATAGTGGAATACTACTGGTAATGTATGCAATGCAATGGACTTGATACGGCCATGTTAAACAGTACGCAAACTCTTGCATGTCCCTCAGAAATGAAAGCGTACATTGCATCACGAATTTGTATTTGGTTTTTGATGACGTCAATTGCTTGAAATAGTGCGCTTACATTGAATGAAAGTTTTAAATAAATGTTGTTGCAATACATTGTTGTTGTTTTTGTCCGAATGGATTTTTTAAATAACGACCTGTAAAGTAAACTACTCTATTTGTTGTACCCGACCAACTGTATGTGGATTTATGCAAATCCCTAGAAAAGTCCAAATCTGTAGATAGAATCCTTGAAAACCATCCTTTCAATCCATGAGCCAATGTTTGTACAGTGCAACAGAGCATAAAGTTCCAAAAGTGCATGTTATTGAAATTACGATCTAATTCAAAAAATAACATAATGTAAGACAAGGAGACAATATCATATTATAGAATACAGCTTGGTGATTTAATGTCATAGAGAGAAAAAAAAGGTTTGACCTTATTTGCATATGATTAGCATATTATAAAGAAATACATTAGCATTTTGCTTTTTGGAATTTCCAGTAAAAACTATAAATGCTATAAACACCAAAGTTACAGGAAATAAAGTTCCCATCATTGCCAACAATACTGTCTGAGAAAAAGTTCCCATTTATCTTTACTTTTAACAAAAACCCAAATACTGTCTTAATTAAGCTTAATTCATGACCAAACTCGTTGAAATTATTAAGTAAAACTGTGTATCCAAACCAGACTTGCATGGTATCAAATTAAAGGTAAAGATGTGCTTAAAAGAATGGTCTGAGCAGATAATTCAATATCCCTTTAGTATTTAAAATATCGTCCTCCAAACATTTAGTATATTTAAAAAGAGAAAAAAACACATGTAACCACTATTTCATACAACTGTACACAGACTTGGCAAAAGTCTATTAATACTTGTGCAGCCATGCACGCAAACAATGGAAGGAATATTCAAGGACATGCCCATGCTAAAGGGACCAGTGGTTTAAAATTCGCGCTACATGAAATTTGAAATGCAATTCACCAGTGTGCAGTCATACTGGTGTATGTTACTTTAAGGTGACCGTGTGCTGACATGCATGGGTGTACAAACAGGTATCGTGTTAAAGGCCTGCACTAAGTCTAAATAAATAAAAACCCTTTAAAGGGGAAGTGCTAGTACAAATGAAAGACTTTGATATTTTTTAGGAAAGCATTTGGTAGAATAATGACATGTAATTGGGTAATCAGTATTGGCACAAGAGCAGGCAGTGAACGTATTGGCAAACTTTGGGCATGATATCAAGTAATGAATATGAAGACAAATTTGCAGTAGTTGTCCGTACTGTATATGTGAAAATCAGACACAATTAGGCAAGATATCAACATTGAGCTTGTATTTGATTATTGTAGTAGAGATCTTCCGCTTAACAATGGTACTCTTTTTTTAAGCGGAGTTATATAATTTTTCAGTTATAGTCTTTATGAAAACTCCAAACTGAGATATCATCCTTTAAAGATGTACTTATAATGTACTAACGATGTACTTTTATTTGTATTTTTTTATTTTTTTTTATTTTTTGGTTTGAATTTTTAATCTGAAACTTTCACATTAATGTTATAAACACTCTGAAAATTAATTATTTACAAGAATCACCTCCAATTAGGGTTTGGGCTGTACTCTTTTTTTAAGCGGAGTTATATAATTTTTCAGTTATAGTCTTTATGAAAACTCCAAACTGAGATATCATCCTTTAAAGATGTACTTATAATGTACTAACGATGTACTTTTATTTTTATTTTTTTATTTTTTGGTTTGAATTTTTAATCTGAAACTTTCACATTAATGTTATAAACACTCTGAAAATTAATTATTTACAAGAATCACCTCCAATTAGGGTTTGGGCTATTACTCAGTTTGGAGCTCTGCCCAATTCGTGAATTAAAAAGAAATTTGGAAGAAATGAAACAATCATTTGATCTTGTTGTGTGCATTCATTGGCGGCGTAGCTACAGGTAACCCACCAAGGGTCATTCGGGGGGGGGGGGTGCAATTAACAATTCAGGGGAGTTAAAGGGTTTTATATATACTTATCTCCAATTTCATGGCGTTTCTCGTCGTGGGGAATCAATACCAATCCTAATCACCTAAAGGCTTTGTCCCAGGACCTACCGGGCCGGGGCCCTTATGTAATGTGGGCCCTGGACCCCACGCCACTCTCGTGCCCCCGGGATGACAAGCCTCCTGGCTACGCCCATATGTCGCAAACAATTGACTTCAAAACTCATAAAACGACCGCCAATTTTGTATTTATTTCATTAAGCCTACGAATGGAAATTAACTACCCAGTATGATTTGTTTGTGCAGTTATAAACGATATCTCCATCTTTGGCAAACACGAGAGTAAACATTTTAGAACCACCCTCTCCATAGGCTTTATTGGTATAAGTGTTGTAAAAATCAACACAGATTGTCAGAGGTATATTTGCTCAATAGTGAATTAAAAAGTACAATAGTTTTTAAACGGCTTTCGTTGAATAACAAAATAACAGACATAAGGGACACTTTCTATGCGGCTAGTTTTACCAGAGTGATATTACCTATTACACCTCCCTGGTTTTGCCATATAATTTTTTTTTTGCAAAAACCTTTTCTAAACTTTCAAAGTCTTATCTCAAGAATAACTGACCTAATACTAGACGTGCTTGTACTTATGTTAATTAATTTCTCATGGTGATTCGAAATATATGATGATGAAAGCCAATAAATTAAATACGTTTGTGAAACATTTTGTGAATTGTATTTTGCGTGTGCATAACCGCGCGCATGGACAGCGTTAATCTATTCTATATTTGCCTAAAATTCTCAGTTTGCTTCCCCCCTCCATTTCTTTACATTGCCACAAGCTAGTGGATATTTATCGCTTTGTTTACCTATCGGAGTAAATATACTTTACACAGGCTAGGCAAACAACTGCGGACATCATCTCAAAATTTCACCCCGGGCGCTAAACAACTGAACACATCTCTCGTCCAATCAAAGCCATGGACATAGATGGATTAGGCGGCGCTTGTAAGTGACCCTGATGCAATACACATAGCATCCAAGCGTCACACTTCTCGATCAACCAATATACCCGTATGAGAGTGTCATTTGGCTGGACCCGTTCGATAATTATACCGATTTGGTCACGGTTTCCTGAACCAAGTGACTCGAAGTCATCGCGTACTTGGAATATTGATTTTGAATTCAGGCTATAAGAGCTAGCTATCGTGATAGCTAGCACAAAAAGAAATGTTTAAATAGTCAAGGCCATGAAAGGAAGTAGGCAGTAGCTGGTTGGATTAGCGTGTATGGATAATCAAGTATTGGCCAATCTGAAATCAGGTTTAATAAGAAATGTAACAATGCTGATAATCATACAAGGACACGAAATAGTACTTTAAAACAAAGCTGTTTTGATTATACATGATACACATACTTAGGATTGAAATGTTCATTGTTGTACAACAATCAGGAGGCACTATATTTATAATTCAATATTTGGAACTTTATGCTCTGTTGCACTGTACTGCCTTAAAAGAATATTTAAAAGTTATGCATCATTAACAAAAGATGTCCTTGGGCACATTCGAATGGTTCTGGGTTGGTAAAACCACATATTGAGCACATTGTATGGCAACACATGCTTATTTATTGATTCGATCGTGCATGGATGCATCCAAAATCATATTAAGCAACAATACAATACACCTAAATTGGGTGCACAATTAAGCCCAAACATCACCCATATTTCTAATATGAAATGCTAGATGTGTTGTATCGAGAATCATACTACATTGAGAATCATATACTCTTAATGTTAAAGATCTAAATTGAGTTATTGTTTTAACTAATAATTATATTTAAGCTAAGAATTTTGTACATAACAATGAATAATGATATTTGAACTCAGAACATACCTTCGAGTTAAGCGCTATCACAATTAACGATCATCTTGGAACATAAGAATTCCACAGCGACATAAGGCCGTTTTGCCTTTAAATGCATCCTTTCTACATGTATATCAAAATGTCATATATGATATCTTACAAAGATACTGAAACATGAAATCAGGTATTACAAATATTAGTACAAAATAAGATAAATTTCCATATTCACCTGTGTGATAACGAAATAGAACAGGTTAAACCAAAAAAGTTTTATAGGGGTGTAACTATTATATCCAATTTGATGGGACCATTACATGTTGACTGGCAAAACTAAAATGATAATCAATTTTATAAGGGGAACCAGAGAAATTTTGTGCTGGAAAAATTTGTGATATTCTCGGTTTTGTGTGTGTGCAAAATTTCGGAGACGGAAAACGTGAAAATCCTCATTAATTGGTTTAAGAAGTAACTAATCGTTTACAGGTTGGAAAGGTGAAGCTAAATTAATAATTTAATAGGCCTACAGTAATATAGTTGACTACCCTCTCCCGTTCCGTGGCCATGGTGCTGTTTTGGGCTACTTTCTGTTTGTTATTGTTTTTATTTTATTTTATATTTTAAGTGTCTTGGCACATTATTTTCCGCGCACATTGTATTGTAAACACTTTACTCGGTGGGCGTGAAAAGAGTGAACTGGCAACTTCTCTAATGGTCAAATTGATGACTGACATGAGAAAAAAATACCTACAATTTAAAGGGGCATTGAGAGATACGTCCGGGAGATACGTATAGGTGGGTGCTCTCAATTTTACTGGAAATCAGGTTTTTTATGCACCTACGTAAATACTTGGGCATAATACATCCTACCATCTGAAACCGTTTACCTTAATTCGCCGATTATTAAGGGATTAACTTATGGCCATGTGTTTTGAACTCACCACCCCCCACCCCCAAAAAAGGGTGATGGCGTTGCATTTTTGGTGACGAATCATCCATCTCTCTCTATTAACTCAACAACTAAAATGTGGTAGAGCTGTGGTTGAGGTGTCATGTGAAAGCCAATTTATCTAGCTACATTGTGTGAATAAATCAAGTATTTCTATAAGTGTTTGGCTGATATATGATTGATTATGTTGTGAAAGTCAGGGGTGGTGGCGGTGGCGGCGGCGCTGTGTACAATCTCTATGGGGAATATAGAAAATGTTCCCAATTCTACGTTCAATTGACAATTTACTATAACTCCTCATCCCTGTATGGTACAAACATGATTTTGCTCTCATTTTATAGATTATTTTATATTCTATAAGATTCTGTTTCAACAACTGTGACAACTATTGTGTAACAATTGTAATCATGAATCGATTGCATTGTCCTTGGCTTTTTCCCTATTCGCTACACAGTGAACTTGCCCTAATTCATCGGTTTTACATACATGACTATAACAACAACAAAATTTAACCGATGATAGCAAAATTATACATTTTTGGAAAGCTCTCAAATAGGGGAATTCAAAAATGCCGTTTAAATCAGTATAGGGTGCATACCAAAACAAATATACTTGTAAACTCTAATAAATATGAAATTTAAACGTTTGTGCTCATTTACTTCTCGATATAGTATATTTCAACATGTTTACCATTGACAATTATTATGTTCTGATGGGTAATTGCATGAGGAACTTAAATAGGCACGGTAAAATTATGATTGGGATAGGTATAAAAATATTATTGAGCTTAAATCAAAATATGAAAAAGATCGATATTTTTTAACATTCTTAATCACAACATGTTACCATTAGGTCTTATCTAAATTCCAATAGCATATTTGGATTCCTTGTGAGATTACCGTTCAGAAAATATATACTTTTTATGGGGTAGAACAAATAGTCATTGCGATATGCTAATTCGAATCTCAGATGGTGTAAAATGTAAAAATCTGGACATGCAACGGTAAGGGTGGCGAGTTCAAAACACACGGCCTTATGTTTCAGCGTTGTGCATCCCCAATCGACAACGGTGTTCGCGCGTCTGCGAGGTTTATTTCACGAGGGCAACGCCATTTCATTAATAGACAATGCAAATAAGAACATATTTTAATGCATGCCTGGCCTACGGTACTTCATTATTAACCATTTCATTCAATTTTCAAAAAACTAAAATGACAAACTAACCTATAATTAAAGGCATATTATGTGATCTTTTCCAGAGAGCGCCCTCTATTCATGATTTTTTTTTAGAAAGTAGATTTTCTTGCAGATTTACATTTCTAACCATAAATCGTACATCAGGGCTGTCAACTCTCCCGCATTAGGCGGGAGTCTCCCGCATAGACACTCTTTCTCCCGCACTCCCGCATAGCATATAAAATCTCCCGCCTCAACAAAATTACCTCAATTAAAGTGTGTATCAACACCTTTATACTAGCTTCCGTCGGTACATTTGCGATTTTGACCATGCAATTTTCGTGCGGATTTGAGGAAAACATCATACCACACTTATCAGGATTTCAGCTGCTGACGGGTAAAAAATTGTGCATGTTTTACGATTTTTTTTTTTGAGTCTGTATCTCTCCCTCCCAGCAAATCCCAAAAGTTGACAGCCCTGTCGTACATGTATACATTCCAAGTTACAGAGCGATACGATTCATAATTACCTCAAAATCGTGGTTTTAGAGTGAATTTAGAGTGAAAATATAAACTGTCGTGTTATCACGTTATTTTCACTCTAAAACCATGATTTTGAAGTAATTAAGAATCGTATCGCCCTGTAACTTGGAAATGTATGTACGATTTATGATCAGAAATGTAAATCTGCAAGAAAATCTGCTTTCATTTTTTTTTCGATGTTGAGGGCGTTCCCTGGAAAGATCACATAATATACCTTTAAGTTCCTGTAAGTTTCAAAACTCGATGAAAACAGTTGGCATGGTCATTCCAAAAACAACACACATTGCGACTGCGATCGCATATCGCGTGAAAACATCCGCGTGGTGCGGATATCGGCGCGATGGTTGCCCATAGCAGCTTTGTTTAACTCAAATCGACAACGCTTGGCTACTGTACTTAAGGTATGGGGGGGGGGGGTTGAACGTGTAACATTTTATGATTTGGTAATTTCGATGTAAATCACATCAAAATTATCAGCATCACTCACGTACCACATCAATTGCTTCAACCATTTCTATCTAGCGCCATCATTCAACCGCTTTCCCGTGGCTTGTTCACGGGATTGTCAACAATATTGTACGAACTCTCGTTCATTCACACAAGGATTGCTTTAAAAATCTTTTTTTGAAGAATCTAAAATGCAATGAATAAGAACCCCATCAAAAGTCCGTACAACCAGGGGCGCCATATACCCCCTCCCCACTTTTTAAAGGGAGGACATAATAGCAGATGCCCCCCCCCCCCCCACACACACACACTTTTTTAATAACCCTGAGGCTAATAAGTGTCTAAATATGATGATGTAAGTGATGATGATGATTGATAATGAGAGAAGATATAGTGAATTAGGATAGTGATAATGGAAGGTGCTAGATGATGCCCGTTCCTTGATGGGGATGATCATAATCATGAGATCGCACGTATATAGGGGTCACACCACTAAATAGAGCTCCATAGGCATACACTGCAAAATGGTTGCTTAAATATTTACTCAACATTTTACACAACGTTGTTGAAGTATGCAACCGCTCAACAGTTGCGTAAAATCTACCCAACACCGTTGGATAACATGTTTTCACCAACAGTTGAACAATTCTAGTTACTCAAAAGTTGGGCAAATATATTCACTCAACAGTTGTTCAAGTATGCAACAGCTCAACTGTTGAGCATTTTTAACCATTTGTTTTAATGCAAATTGTTGCTTATTTGTGACAAGTTTTTATTATATTGAGCATTTTCGTATAGCAATACGGGGTAGGCAAATAATGGGAATTCTGGGCGATGCAGCAGAGCTACATACATCACATCCTCTCGGTAGTGAACCGGTAACTTGTAATGGGAATTCTAGGCGATGCAGCAGAGCTACATACACCACTTCCTCAGGGATTCTATTAGGAAAGTGCTATACTGACGTACGTAGCGAAAACAGTCCCTTTTGCATATTTACATAAATTAGGGTAATCGTCCGGAATGCGTCCAGGGCCGTCAGAAGGGGGGTGCGTTGGGTGCGGACGCACCCCCCTTGAAAATCTCTTCTTTTTTTAAACTTTTTTTTTAGGGTAACATGTTGTTTTATGAATGGAAAATGGGGTCAACGATGGCAAGATACATGAAAATTGTGTCCTAAATTCGCTGTAATGCTCAGAGCTTCCAGGGGTTTCGCCCCCTGGACCCCCACCAGGGGCCCTAAGGCGGGCCCCTGGACCCCACCCGTTATTGGCTTTGCGCCAGAGGCGCTCGCATCGTCAGCGTGCTGCAGCACTAACACTCTGACGTCATACTACTACTTCCGGTAAAAACTCGTGAAAACGCACCCCCTTTCCGGTAAAAAATCGTGAAAACGCACCCCCCCCCCCCCCTTTCCGGTAAAAAATCGTGAAAACGCACCCCCCTTAAACAAAAGTTGCTGACGGCCCTGGCGTCCGTAACCGGCGTTTACCGCGTTTAACCAGGTTTGACGTCATCTTTGGTCAACATAGGTTTGGTGGCGCTGTTCTCGTGGTAGATCATAGAAATCCTACAGCTTACGGGTAAAGCTAGATTTACACAGAAGACGGTGGCCACGCGAAACCTAAATTTTGAATTCGTATTGGAATAACACGTAATCGCGAATGTTAATCTTATCATTTTGACAAATTCATCATAATTAGAAGAATTTTCATCGTTAACAGGGCGATGACTGTTAAAAATAATTCAAAATGGTGCACTCCCGCTGCCATATTGGGTCGTCTGAGAGACGCGTGGCCAGCGTAGCGTCGTCTGCTACAATCACGCCTTATCGGTATAGCGCCACCAATTCTATGCTGACCAAATTTTAATTTAAAAGTGGCTTCCGATCGGCAAGTTGAGTGGCACACCCCTGACTTCCTCTCGGTAGTGAATCTGGAATTTTCTTTTAACATGTTATTTAACTATAAACATAATATCTTACATCTCTTATCATTGGTGTTTTTTATTGTGGTTGGGCCAAATAGTCTTGCTATCTGGGTATGAAGGTATAAATAGTCCATATTATATAACACATAAACATATTTATGTGATTCTCATGGTGGAGAATAGATCACATGACATGAACTATTCAGTATAATGTCCATGTCGTGCATTTTTTGGCTATAAAAATCGACTATTCATCGCTAGTGACGGACGGTGTGAACGTACGTATACAGCGTGTATCAAAAAGAACGCAACACTTTTTGTCGAGAGCTGTACGGTCACAGTAAAACACAAATCACTCTAAAACTTATATATTCTGTTAGGTCTACTTATTGGCTCTCGGATAGTCAAATTACATTGATATCGATTATTTATTCGCTGAGATATTAAAGGTATAAGTAGAGAAGTGCAAAACACGTTTTACATCGTTCGTTCTAAAAACTTGGATTTTCCTGTCCGAGTAGTGTTATGGGTTAACAGTTTAATAACTACGTGTATCGTTGATATCTCAGCGAATCAATAATCGATATCGCTGTAATTTGACTATATGATAGCCAATAAGTACACCTAACAGAATATATAAATTTCAGAGTGATTTGTGATTTGCCGTAATCGAAAAGCTCGCGACAAAAAGTGTTGCGGTTTTTTTGATACACCCTGTACAACGCATCTGATCCCAAGACACCGCTGAAATGATATTCATAAACAAATGTATGACAATCAAGGATGGCAATCTTAAACTATTTTGTCAGTGTTTGCGCTTTATTCCGTTTTGGGTGCTAAGACAGAATAAATCTAATTGTGGTCCTGGCCAGAGACTATATAACTATGGGACAAGTATCTCGAAGGAAAAGTCCCCCGTTTACTATGCTTAAATTGACGGAGGACGGTTTTAGAGGGGGCGCACTATCACGGTCGTAGAAAACCAGACGACCTAAGACGTGGTGGATTTTATCGGCTCAAAACATGATTTGTGGCACAGAAATAGTACATCAATGGTCAAAAAAGCTGATTGTGATTTAGAGTAAAACTTATTGTCTTTGATGATAGCAGAATTTAGTTCTTATATGACACGAAACATTCAGAATTGGTTATTTGAAATTATTTTTAAGTGGAACAAAATACGAATTTTAAATTGTGGATGGCTTCGTCTGACAGTGACAGAGGAGGGGCGTGGCGTTATTTGCATTTTATGAATATTGTAATCAGATCAGTTGGGAAGGACGCTGGATCGCGACGATCACATCGTGTGAGGTCATGAATGAATATTCATTCACAACGAGTGATTGACAGTTTACGCTTAACTTCCGGTGGACGGTCTGATAGAGTGCGCTATAATGAACAAAATCTCAACAAAGGGCAGATAGGGTGTTACGTAGGCCTGTCCTGGCGAACAAGTTGCGGACGGAATAAGATATATGCCGTATACAACCATTCCCCAAATTCTGAGAAGATCCATCACGGACGCCATTAGAATCGAGAATTTAAGCAACAGTTAATCAATAAAAACCACATGAGTAAATCTTAACATAAGTTGCGTGATTGCCTGAGACAAAACTTAACAGTTGCCCAATTGAAACAATTAACGCAATAATTTTAGCAACAAAATGAGTTTTGACCGGGGGTTTCATCAACTTGTTACTAAATAGTTTTGCTCAACGTTGAGTAGTTTTTACTTTTATACAACACTTAGATTTCTATGATGAATAAAATGTAATCAACCATTTACCCAACAGATGATTTAAACGCAATTAAGCAACGTATTTTGCTCAACATTTTAGCAGTGTATGTACAAAAACACTGAATATATAAAACTCTGTTTTAGACCCTGTAGAGTGATTTTTTTCTTAAAGATTATCACATTTCCAATAAGTGAAAAAATAGGTAGGTTGACCTGCTCGAATTTCCAAAATATGCCCATGGAGTTGACTACCTCTCTGACGAGCTTGGAAATGTCGCCGCAATCGCCAATGTTTCCAGTAAAAAGCACAAATTTGACAGATCTCTCAACATTTACCTAGATGATATTCACAGTTTATAGTCAGGGTGCATGTAGTAGGTGATGTCCCATTAATCATAATTAATCAAAAATCATAGGCATTTACGCAATTGTATTACTGTCAAGTCTTTTTAAATTGAGGATTTTGTGATGCATACTTTCCGATTCTAGCTTTAAACACCGACTTAAAGGGGCACTAAGAGATGTGTTGGAGGCTACGCCCTCAATTATGATAAAAACTGGGATTAGTTTATTTTTATAATTGTATTACATGTATGAACTTACACCTATAAGGATTAAGAAAAATCAGCCCTCTTTGTACAAGAAAACGTCGATTCAAAAACGCTCGTACAGCCGCGACGAGCATTTTACGTCCGGCAGTATCCCCATGCAGTACGCGTGATACATAACGCGAACCATATTTGCATAGAGGGCGTTTTTCAATAAATAGCGATGATATTGTTTTAATCAAGTTTCGCAGTGTTTTTGTTAGTAGAAACAACAATAATGGCAATTTTTAACGTTTATCTTGAATTCTGAAGTAAATTTTTAAACATTTAAAATTTTCAACACCACTTAATGTCCCTTTAAGGGTAGGGGATACCCCATTTAGTGTAGTGCACCCTATAGAAGGCCCTCAGGTGACAGGTCTACTACTAGTTGATGATTTACAAACTTACAAAAGCAAGGGGCCTACGGGCTCTTTCATAGCAACGTGTGAACGCAGTGTACTTTTGAATTTCGACAATTGGTTAGTATGCAATTCATTGTTTAAGTCAAAAGTACACAGATGGACATTTTTCGCTGTTAACACATTAGGTCAATGGATGCCTAGCGTTATTGTTTCAATTATAAGTGTACTTTTGTTTGGTATAGCCTACAGTATACAAGAAAGTATACTTCACCTTCCACTACTTGTCTAAGTGCTTCCTATTTCGTTTTTTGGGTAATAATATTCTTGATGCGTCATGACTTCCTGTTCGTTTTACATTACACAGAAAGGGGAATACCCTTACGCATGCAAGAATCGCGGAAACCAAAAGCCACGTAATGTGAACATGATGATTGATGGGAAATACCAGATCTCAAAATAGTGATGCGGAAGTAACGTGCGGCATTCTTGTGTCAGGTTCCCTCTTTTCAAAATCTCACTAAATCTGTTTTTGTACTACACAGAAAAGTGTCAAACGGGTGGTTATTTATGCACAGATATGGCGATGCCGT
Source organism: Ophiura sarsii (assembly GCA_035610835.1). NCBI lineage: Eukaryota > Metazoa > Echinodermata > Ophiuroidea > Amphilepidida > Ophiuridae > Ophiura > Ophiura sarsii. The sequence goes on from CM069449.1 coordinate 63,851,008, forward strand.
TAGAAAGGGAAACTAGTTTTATACGGAAGGTGAGTACATTTTTCTTTTTATTCTCTTTATGTTACAATTAATGCCGCACTAACAGAGGTGGTGTGTGCAGTCTCTAAATTCATATTCAACCGCCGATAGCCAGATTTATATGATATATTGTTGTTGGGTTGTTTTTCATCGCAGATGTAATAGACTGTTTGATCAGTATGGCTCAAAATTATACTGGTAGGCCTACATGTCCATTACCCTCGTTGTAGAGTTGAACTTAATTGCTAGCAAGTTTACACCATGGGTACAGTTTTGCATTTCGAAGTTTGTCACTAGACTCACTATAAATCTAGCGTGAGGTTATGCCTCCCAAACGTCCAAGTAAACATGGTTCTAGTTGGCTATAGACGCCACTCACAGTATTTACAAATAATCCTGTCATCCATTCACAGCAGCCGACATAACTTGTATTCCACTGTAATCTTTTTTCTTACGTTGCAGTCTTTCCTCACAATATAGTCAGTCCAATTATGTGGGGTCAAAGAGCCTTCAAGATATTGACCTGGAATGGTGTTAATGGCATATTATATTGCTTTGCTGACAGAAACATATTTGGAGCTAACTAAACTTTAAACTTAAAATTGGCATATATCATACTGGCCTTGCTATGTAAGGTTTGAATAGGTTTCAGTTGTATTATAACTTGCCTTGCTGTTTAATTTGAAATCTTTTAATAGTTAGTAAAAAGTTAGTTATAAACATAAAGTAGTTAATTATTTATTCATTAATAATAAATTGATGCTTAATAACTATATTAGAAATTAATTAATGATTGCTCTTTTTTTAAATTATTGATCATTCATTATTTATTATTAAGTAATCATTAAGTAATCATTAGTTAATTATTTATTAATCATTAATTACTCAATAATGAAGTGATGATTAATAAGTATTAATAATTAATTAATGATTTATTAATTAATAATTATTTATTGACCATTAATTATTGATACTTAATTAATCATCAATTAATCATTAATTAACTAGCCATTACTTAATTAGTTGTTTTTGTCCCTGGTTGACTTTGATGTGATAAGTCTTTTCTTAATTAGATACAAAATATTCATGGGCAATGTCGTAAACAAAACCTATTTTCATTTAACTGATTAACTAAGAATAAAATGTTTGTGTATACCTGTCAAAAGGTAACAATGGTACGTCCACACTCTTTGACACTACATGTGCCTTTAATGGAAACACTTGACAAAGTTTGTTTTTTTCTATTGATTTTTATTTTTTCAACTTGCAACACAGAAAGACATTTACAGATAAAGAAAAGTACAAAAATACAGAGTGATACAATTGCATATACACTAAATATCATATGTATCCAAATGCGGCCTTTGATGATACAAACATAAAAAAGTTTCCAAATATGAACCATGGTGGTATATCAATCACTCTAATATGTTTCCAAATGTGAGTACAACATAGCGACTACAAACATAGTGAAATCCATCGGAAGCGGAAACATGGTATTACTGTAGATGGTTTGGGAGTATATCCCATTTCTGCATGTGAATATCAAGTTTAGACTTTCTTTGTGCGCACTCATACTCTAGTTTGATCGTATCTTTAATCATATTTTTAAAGGCATGGATTGATGGATTTGACTTTTGACATCGGCTAATATATATATATATATATATATATGTCTTCTGGCAATGAGTAATATCTGATTGATAGTAATGCGGTGGGGAATCTTTTTTGTCAAACACCGTATAATTTGTTAAACATAGATAATGTCGGTATAAAATTGAATAAAGCGTGCAGCTCGTTCCAGAAAGAATTTGTAACATTACAATCATTGAAAAGATGGTGGATGGTCTCTTCACTCTGGTTACAGAGGTTACAATGATCAGCATTAACAATTTTCACCTTTAAAAGCCATGAATTGGTAGGCAATATATTATGTGTGATTTTATATTGAAACCACCTTAGTTTAGAGTCCAAGGTAGTTTTGTATGGCATAATAAAGATTTCTTTACACTCATTATCCAAAATATCATACTTGTTTTTAAGATAGTATTGACTGACTGGTATTGTTTCCCTTGTCTTGGTATACAACAGATACAGGTCACGTTGTGATCATTACGGATCCATCTCCGCCATTCCATTGGAATGGCATTAACAAGACCACGCCATCTTATATAATCAACACTATTAAGACCAGCAATGCCCAGTTCATCAAAAACCTTAAAGTTGCCATTACCATCAATAAAGTCGTATAATGTGTGAAACCCTGCCTCTGCAAATTTAGAATAATAAACAGACTTTTTATCAATTAAAATGAATTGATTATTCCACATTATCTGTTTGCACACCTCGATGCCGCTCTTTGGTTTTACATATTTGATCTCTGCCCAGAGCCTTAGTGCATTTAAGTAGAAAGGCGGTATATTATTTGGCAAGTCATGATAGTTAAAATTGCAGTCCAGAATGTTTTTTCCACCAAAGGTAAGTAAGAAGGATGTGTTTCCATCCTGAAGGAGTTGGCATTACTAACCTCTTTACCCACATTACAGCCTGAGCATCGACTTTCATTTTTAAATCAACCATCTTAACACCCCCCTCGTCAAGATCATTACATAGCACAGACCTTTTGACCCTGTCTGGACCTGTCCATAGAAATTGATAGAGAATCTTATTGACACTTTTTTGAACCGACATAGGCATGCCGATCATGGCTGAAGTGTATAGGAAACCAGCCAGACCAAATGTTTTTATAACGGTGATTTTACCAAGAACGGATAAATCGCGCTGCTTCCACATGTTGAGCAAGTTTATTAATGCCGCAATTCTATGCTCGTAATTGAGATTCATCATAGCTTTCTCGTCATATGAAAAATGTATCCCTAGAATCTTCACTGTTTTGGTCCAGACAACATCAAGGGGCCTCTCAGCACTATTTCTCACACTACCGATCCACGTCGCTTCCGTTTTGTTATTATTTACCTTTAAGTTTGAACATTTACTGAACTCATTTAAAGAATTCATAACAGATTTGGCTGAGTCAACATCTTTAACAAACATATTAAGATCATCCGCATACCCACCTATTTTCACCTGTGTGGTTGGGTTAACCTGAATACCTTTAATGCTACTCTTATTGTTGAGATGGATACATAACAAATCGATTACCAGATTAAAGAGCTGACAACTGAGAGCATCGCCCTGTCTAAGACCGCAGTTAATCCCAAAATACCCTGTAGACATACCATTGTTCATGACACAGCTGCATGGTAACATCGTTATAGAATGTTCCAATCCATTTTTTAATTGAACTCCCAAAATTAAATGCAGCGATGGCTTTTTGCATAAAAGCGTGGTCTACCGAGTCATACGCCTTTTCAAAATCGATACATAGTAAAATACCTGGCATGTTTTTGTTTTTAGTGAAATAGAGTGTATCTGCCACCGTACAAACAGCATCCCCAATATATCTGCCGGAAACAAAGGCTGGTTGGTTATAACTAATTAGATCAGGTGCTACCTTGGCAATTCTGTCCGCAATTATAGCTCTCGACCCAATTTTGAGGTCAACATTTTAGCAATGTTATTGGTCTGTAATTCGATATATAACGTTTATCTTTGGCCTTTTTCACAATGAGAGTAATTACTCCTTGTTTTTGTGAGCTGCTCAGTTCACCAGATGTATAACTTGCATTGAGACTGTTCACTAAAAATTTACCAAATACATGCCAAAATTGCTTGTAGAAACACACAGTAAGGCCATCATTACCCGGCGATTTGCCGTTTTTCATCATGTGTAGTATTTTAAAACATTCATCATATGTGACGTGTTCTGCCGAAACCAGACACAATTGGGCAAGATATCAAAATTGAGTTAGTAATTGATTATTAAACTAGAGATCTACTGCTTTACAGTGGTACCTTTTTTTTTTTAATCGGACTTCCCAAAGCGGAGTTACATCATTTTCAAGTTCGTCTTTTACGGTCTTTATGAAAACTCCAAACTGAGATATCGCCCTTTAAAGTTACTATAGAACTAGACTTTTTACTAGAAGTGGTCTTTTTGAAATCACTGAAACATACATTAGGATGATTTTTTAATCTGAATCTTTCACAATATTGATATAAACACTCTGAAGATTAATTATTTACCAGAAACTAAAATTCCAAAAAAAATCACCCCCAATTCTGTTTTGGGCTATTTCTCAGTTTGGAGCTCTGCCCAATTCCGTCTGGTTTCGGTAGAACACGTCGCAATTATGTCAGCTCGCCCTCACAACTATTACTGTCCTCGTCTGATAATTTAGGGATATTATCGTTATCAAGAAATGATTTGGCAGAGTCTGTATCAATATCAACATCCTTTTTTGAGTACAAGGTAGTGTAAACATTCTTAATCTCCTTTAATATCCCATTTGAATCACGGATTCCTTCACCATTATTGTTAAGTAGACATCTAATAGTATACTCTTAGCTTTATTGGACTTTTCAAGGTTGAGGAAATACTTATTATTCTTTGACAAAGTGTATTGCTAATTCCCAGTCATCTGTCTACACAGCAATTAGGCCTAAAAAAAAGAAGTTTGATTGGCGTAACCCGACCGGCCCTAAATACATCGCCGACCCTGAATATTTTTTATTATTTTGAGTGGAAAAAAATATATATATATTTATAAAAATTGAACAAAGTATTAAAGTTTTTGACTGTTTGCTTTCATTTACTTGTACTCATATAGAGTCTGTTGGTTTCTATAAAGAAAAAGAAAATGTTTAAAGAAAAAGGAATTTTTGCCGTCTCTTCATTTGTGTGTACTGCTGTCTTTTAAGTGTTCAAAAGTAGGTGATTTTAAAAAAATAAAAATAAATTTAAAAAAATCCCGACCGACCTACCCTATTTGTTTTGGTCATGTTACGCCAATCAAACTTCTTCTTTTTTTAGGCCTTACCAGGTCATAATTCATTTCACACAAAATAATATGGGCATCTTTCTGTAGCGCTTTCTTACAAAAAGCCAAATATAAAATGTTTATTCCAGTATAGGCCTATACAGGGTGACTTAGGAAATATTTACAGTGTAACAAAAGGATTATTACAAGGAAATGTAATTTACTGTATATATCCTAGTTTATCGTAGTAAATTTAAATAAGAATAGAACTCAAGGTTTTAGAATCCAAAGCCAAGGCCCTTCCAGTCATGGTGGTCGTGGTTAATTGCCAAACAAAAATACAGAGTGATCAAAATGTGTCAAAGTTTTTTCACATAAAATGTATTCTGTGAACAGTTTATGACAACATTGTAAACGTTGTATTTGTTCAAAAGCAATACTTATGAAGTTTACGAACAACCCTTCCTGGTAGAAACGAACAATAAATTCATATTGCTAAATTTTATTATACAGATTTACCCCCTCCTGAGCGATGTTTGTCTTTTTTAAGACTCTTCTTGTTTCTATTCAGAGCAACTCTTGTAATAAATCTGTCAAACCATGTAACCACCCGAATATTGGCTGGATTTGTGTTTTAACACTTTCCACACGGATATTGGTTTTACCGTATACAAAACAGATTTGTCAGAAACCTTTTCCAACTTTCAAGGTCTATCTCAAGGATCGCTGTAACAATACTAGGCATGTTTGTACTTATTTCAATGAATTTCTCACAGTGATTCAAATAAGGTAATGAAATTCAATAATTTTGACATTTTTGAAACAATTTGTGAAATTTTGGAATGTCGTCTGCAGCTGCCTGCCGCGTGGAAAGTGTTAAACTGCCAGGAAAAGTCACAAAAGTTTGCCCTTGGGAACATTTTTTTTTTAATTAGGGTTCAAAGTCATAGACTTATGTACCTGATGGCTTTCCATGCTACACGCCTATTAGATACTGGATGTATGTCGGTGTCCTATTCAACAATACACATTGACAGTACAACGACCCGTGACCTGTCATGTATGAATACAACTCGTATGGTCGGCCAAATCGTTAACATTGTCATTCAGACAATTAACATGATTGAATTATTGTCATAGCAATATGAAACAAGCGGTATCATGGGTATGGTATTGTTGTTGTTTTTTGTATAATAACATTATCATGGAATAAACTGATAGGTAGCACATTGAGTATACCGTTTGATTTCAGGAGAATCAAATGTGATTTATAAATGTTGAATTTCTATAACAATAACTGGTTTTTCACAGTTGTACATGTAGGGTATATTATGTTGATTAGAAATTCTTTAATATAATACAGTTTTATATAGTGAAGGCGAAAGCAAGTTGTAACACGGTTATATATTGTTCCTAAAATGATGATAATAACACAAATAAAACAACAGTGTGAACTACATTATGATATTGGGCTGTTTATTAAAGTGAAATTACACCTATATATAGTTAAAATGTTGGTGTGAACATTCTAAAGTCACACGCAATCATCAATCATCAGACGATGCCGGTCACGAGAAAACATTGTGGCAAGACCCCTGGTCACGTGCTGGTATTGTAAGAACACACCGGCAACACGAAAAGAAAAAAATTAATCGTCGGGATCCGCCTTCGCCGTGCTTGTTGAAAAGCCGTACATTTCTCTTACATTGTTTTGCAATTAATCCAAATGTCATATTTCAGACTAGGGGAAAAAGGCATTTGTATACAAGTATAAATTACATTTCCAATGTTTAACTGATAAAACAACGTCATTTGGTACAAAAATAAAGACAAAAGAAAACATGACCCAGTGAGATTCGAACTCACGCGAAAAAAGTCTGCCAATATATTAAAGCTAATATAACGCATTAGACCGCTCGGCCACACCAGCAGTATTATAACGGTTGCGAAGAATTAACTAATACCTTATACTTATTTACCCACCATGCATAATGTTCAAGAACTGTTATTTAATTTGCAAATATCAAAAGAAAGGACACTTAGAGTGGAGATAGTAGGGGGTGGGGTAATTCGCCATTTTGTCCCGAAGCTATGGTTATGACGTCATATTTTGGTCGATTTTCTGAACTTTTGTATTGGATTTACGTGCAAATATATGCCCTTGGCATCATACTTTCCAAGATGTGTAGTTCATTTTAAATTTCAGATGTTCTACAATAGATGGATATCTAACCAAATTTGATAAAGAAACACGATCCACACACCTCAAATTGCAACAAAAATGCTTTAAACAAGTCCACTTTTTGTGAACAGAGTGTCTGTCGGGAATGTAGAATTACACAGCGCATTAACCCATGACCCCGGTGCATGTTCGCTGTGTATAACAGATCGTAACATGAATAATGCAACACGTCCCGTCACGTCAGGACACAACGTTCAGTCAAGAAGCTTAGCTTCATGGTTCAGTCGAGCAATGATTGTGGACCGTATAAATGGCGCCATTATTTGTGTTCGAAAATGTTAACGTTTTTTACCGTTCTTTCAAAAATAAGGAGTACAATCACATTACAAACACATTTTGTGCGAGAGAAACACAAATTTGGCAAAAATGGCACAATAAAAATCCGTTCGTTATAAATAAATGGATATGGTTAAATAATAAAACTATCACAATTATATTTTGTCGATCTCTGTAACGTGCATACGTTGGCTATGTCGTTGGCAATCGGCAATCACGGGTTCGATTCCCGAATATTCCTTGTTAGCCTTTTATTTTTCTATTTTTTAAACTTGATGGTGGATTAATGTAACATCATTGTTATGTCAATGTTTATAAATTATAAAGGCCGCACATGCGTTTATAGTTTTCTTTTTATTTATTTATCTATCATTTAACTTTTGATTTATTTAACTTTGTATCTAAACAATTACAATGCGTAAACAATTATATTATTGCTCGATAAATAAGTGATTTAACTTGAGTTCAGTTTGATAATGATAGCAAACTTGTTGTAAAACCATATTACCAGTGTGCCCAACAATTTCTCCTTTGCACACTTTGTTTATACATTCAGAGATGTCACTTTTAGCTTGTAATAGCTAGGCTTATGGCTAATATACACTCGTCCAAAGAAGTTCCTTGCCACTTAGTAAAGTCCAAATATATCAAATTAATATTTAATAGAATATATATAATTGTATATCAAAATAAGCAGAAAGTATTCCTCTAACAGCTTAACATGGAATTTAGACATGATCATTCATGCATGGCAGATCCCATTCACTTGACAATGGCAAGATCTGTGGAAGAAGATTGCAAAAAAATTGGATAATCCCTCCATTCAATTGTTAATGTGAATGATTGAACACAATATGAACCTTACCATTGCTTAATGAATGTGCTCAGCCATGCATGAATGCGTACATCTTAATTTCATACAGACATGATAGAGAATTATTGTCTGCTTATGTATATTAAATATTTATGTGAAATATTTGAACTTCAATATTTGAGCTTCAATGAGTAGCAAGGAACTTCTTTGGACGAGTGTACAATTGTAAGCAAGTTTGCGACCTCTTTGATTTTAACAATCCCATAGTGCATTTCGTTAAAAAAAGTGTAAATTGTTTTTTCAACTATCACGTGATAACCACGATCGTTTTCGCAAACTATCGCAAAATGGCGCGGTACCTCCCCCTCCCTTTTTCGATGGGTATTCACGATTACGTGTTAAACCAATACGAATTGCACATTTAGGCAAATCGTGACCAGCGTCGTCTGGCAATCATTTGATTAATGGCAGCGCCCTCATTTTACTTTAGCAATGGGATCATGTATGTAGAACTAATTCCGGGTTGTCATCTGCGAAACCAGAAGCGAGCGTTATAAGGCCAAGACAACCCACAGATTACCCATACACTCGACTAGTACTCACCAACATTTATGGTGCCCACTTTTCAGTATATTTGGCGTGAACGAACAAAATGAACCGAGGGCCTCAAAAGCCCTGAAAATGGGGTTTTTTAACACTTTTTGATCATATTATTCCAAACCATATAATCTTTTTCAACACACGTTTCAAAATGTCCAGCTTTCTCTGGTCATAAACAAATAACATATTAATGGAAGTATTCGAATAACAGGAAAAAACGAACGGACACTTTGGAATGATGCCTTTCCTATGATACAACAACCGTGTTATGATTGGCCCCAGTTAACCGCCATCAAGAAAGAGCCCGATGTCAAATCGATTTGCAAATAAATGAGTTTGTTCACAGAATTCTATCCGAATATTTATGTCGTAGTTTTTTGTTTTTTTAATCCGGAAAAAAATTTTGTTTCGTAATCACTGAATGTGCCTATAAAATTATGAAACAATAAGTATCGTTATTATTATTATTATTTTCAGTTAGGTCGCAAGAAGGGATATGGAACAATGCCCGATACACCAATACAACATGATAGTCCAGATGTAAAGATAATAGGTCAACCATCAAAAGCATCATACGGTGTAAAAACATCCCATGTCCTGTTTGCCACTTTCATCGGAAGCGTTGGCGTAGCATTTGGGATCATTCCAATTCTAATTCCAAAACAGGATATGAAAGCTGATCGCATGGATTTGATACCAATCATAGGTCGCGTGTTCTGTTCTTTCGTCATATTAAGTATTTCGGGAGCCTACATCATTTGGAAATATCTGAATCTACAGCGTTCCGGTGCTAAGAGACCCCTCGCTGAGAAATTGAAGAATTGGTTACGCAACGTTAGAAAATTCGTCGTTTTCGTCCTCTGCAAATGCCCAGCTCTTCTGCAGATTTATATCTTTGGAATCGGTAGCCTCGTGACATGTGTAGTGTGTCTGCAGGATCATCTGGAAATCGAGGGACCTTTGTATTACATATTTTTAGTACGTCACAGCAGTCGAATTTTGTCGCTACTCTTACAAATTGTCATGTACTCCTGGTTCGTCTACGAAAGCCACAGAGGAATTCACCGTCGCCCACGATGGCACGAGTACGCTATTGGGGCAATGATAGGTGCCCAGGTTTGGCAATGGGTATCTGATACAACGGAGCCGTTCTGGATGCCCATTCAAGATGATAATGATGAGAAAGTACCTGCCTTAGAGTGGTTGGATCCATTTTTGGAACCATTTCACGTAGAGTATTTAACCATTTCCATTGGTCTACTCTATGAACTATGGGACACGGGTGCACTCGTTAAGAAACAAGCATCAACGAACGCCACTGGTTCCGCTCATACCAGCGTAGGTGATCCTTCTCAAAACACGTCATTGGGTTGGTCATGGAAACTACACATGTTTGTTGCATTTGTATTAGGGACAACATACACAGTGCTGTCTACTTTAATTATGTTTCCGCGCTTGCTAAGTCCTTGTGATTTAACCAAAATGCCAAGCGAATTCTACATTTTTGCTAGAGTAGTGGTTGAACGTTTAATCCAAATAGCATATTTTGGGTTTTTGTTACCAGGTTGCACAATCTTTGCCATCTACAAACTTTCCTCCACTAAGCGTGCGAAATCTTCGTCGGGAAATAATATTAGCGGATATATATTGATCGTAACAATGATTGTTGTGTTTAGTTTATACACGATTCGAATTGTCGCTGCTGGGTACGATTTACATAATGCCTCGACCGAACTTCGTTATCAAGAAGCAGTATATGCATTTCTTCCTGATGTCAGTATTACACCCAGCATGACGACCGCCGAAGGCACAGCTATGGATGCCATCCTGTTGATGTATCCTGTGTTTATCATCGTCCAGGTGTGGCTACAGACATACCTACTTCTTGAGGCTCATCAAAGGCATTCCACAGACATCCCGACAGCGGTTAAAATGTGCTTATTGTACATCGTAACGATTAACTTCAGCGAATGGCTGCAGACCGGCTTAACTCTGGGTTTCGGTAAACTGTGTCCGTCTCCGTTGCAACCCGTCATGAACGACATTTTTCACGACGATGTGGCACGTATCATAACGTTGGCGTTCTACCCGTTGTCGGTGCTTTTTCGATTCCATTCCGCAGTCATTGCATGGGAGATCATTATTGATGAAGAGGAGGGAGAGAAATACGATGCATTCGCTAGTTCTGGTGTAATGACGCGAAGGCAATCACTCTGATATACTAAGTGTGTGATTATATTTACTGGATTTTCTATAGCCGGGAAGTCGTCGTCGCATATCCTTTGATCGGGGAAACCTTAATACACTGCCGCGCCTAAGTATTTCTCCACCTGGAAGCTTGCAAGTTATAGTGTGCTGTCAAGAAGTATATGGTCATGTGATAAGCTCGCCTTCTTTCGCGTTACACACGGATTTTGGCTTTCGCGACATGATTTTAACTTTACACATTTATATTTGCTTGTATACCCCCTGAGATAGTAAAAACATACATCTTTTAGACGTGAATTGCATGAGAAAACCAAATATGCCATTGAAATTATAGAACGACCAAGAACTAAAATGGTATGATTCACAATTTTCGGGAAAATATCAGAATTTTTAATTTTTAATTTGAGATCCATATATTTTAATTTGAGATCCATATATTTTGTATACCTACCCCTATCATTATTTACATTTTTTATTTTATATATTTTTTTGAATTTTCAGAAATATTTGTTTAAGGATGAACCCTTCCCTGATATAAACTGCATTTCTGAATTCCTCTAGTTACAAGCTTTCCAAAAATGTATACTTTTGCTATCATAGGTTGAAAACTTTTTCTGTTATAGTCATTTTTATAAATCCGGTAAATTGAGGCTGATTATTCATGTTGACTGTGTGTAGCGAATAGGAAGAAAGCTGATGATCATGGTCTTATCCATAATTAAGTAGTTGTTACAAATAGTTGACAAGTCTGTTGAACCACATACTTAAAGACTACTAAATATCCTTTAAAATGGGACCAAAATGGTGTTTGTAACATTAGGCGATGACTAATTGTAAAAAGAACAAAGATTATCGCCATTATTGGATTATCCCCATTGAGTTTGTACAGGCGGCACCTTCCAGCGGCACCCCTTCCAGCACCACCCCTGGTCTCCAAACACCAAACAGCTGTATCTCCCCTTTTGTATTAGCTATACCAATGCCATTTTGCAGGCAGATAGCCTGTTGTTAGGGCTTTAAAATGATACCAAATTTGTTGAGATAGCTTTTGTGGTTTTGAAAATATTTGAGGAAAATGACAGCATAAAACTACAAAATGTAACGGCACCACCCTATTGGGAGGCGAGTTCATTGTTCATAACGCGTGACCACGAAGAGATAAGAAGCACTTCATTCCTGTTATGTGAAGCGATCCAGGCAGGGATTCTATTAATTTTGGGATAGGAAAGTCCTATACTAACACACGTAGCGAAAACGGTGCCGTTTGCATAAATTACATAAATTACGGTAATCATCGGAATGTGTCGGTGACCGGCGTTGAACGAGTTTAACAGTGTTTAACCAGGTTTAACGTAATATTTGGTCAGCATAGGTTTGAGGGCGTTTTGGATTTACACAGACGACGGTGGCCACGCGTAACCTAAATGTTGAATACGTAATGAATAAGGTGAATAACCCCGTGAATAACACGTAATCGCGAATGTTAATCTTATCATTTTGACAAATTCATCATAATTAGAAGAATTGTCATTGTTAACCGGGCGATGACTGTTAAAAATAATTCAAAATAGTGCACTCCCGTTGTTGACATTATTGAGTCGTCTGAGAGACACGTGGCCAGCGTCGTGTCGCACTACCAAAACCCTATTGTATATTTCACGGACATAAATTATGCTAATGAGCTCATTAAATGACGTCACTCACATCATCGGGTTTTGCCGATGATTGAAATCCGTTGATTGAAATTCTAGGTCGAGTAAAATGATGTTCTTATTTGTTGTCTGTGAGCTTTTCTGATTTTTTTCCCGTATTGGAGTATTTTTTTATTGAAAATAGACAGTTCAAATTAAACGTTGGTTCCAAGTTCAAGTGACAGCACGTGTATTAAAGGCGACAGCAAAGGCAATATGCAAGCAACATTTGAGAAAAAACGATGCCCGACTTTGCAAGAAAGTGTACGGGGAAGTGTACGGGTGAACATGACAAACCAAAACAGCCTAGTAAATAATCACCTCCGTGGCGCAATTGGTTAGCGCGTTCGGCTGTTAACCGAAAGGTTGGTGGTTCGAGTCCAGCCGGGGGCGTTGTTACTTTTTGCATTTAATGCAGATCGACAAATCACAGTAAAAATATAATATTGACAAAATCACAGACCACTTACACAAAAATCGCATCTGCGCATGCTCCTGTCGTGATCGAAATCTACCACACAAGCAATGGGCGAGTTTTATAAGTGTGTCGTCTGCTACAATCACGCCTGATCAGTATAGCGCCACCAGTTCTATGCTGACCAAATTTTAATTTAAAAGTGGACCCGATCGGCAAGCTCACTGGCACACCCCTGATCCAGGTCTAACCCGGACTAATACGGTATTGTTGTAGTTGATGGCCAATCGATTATCATCATTCAGTTTAATTTGTAGCACAACCTCATTATGTGAGTTACAGCGCTATTTCAAATTTAGTATTATCCACACGTGTGTTACGATTTTCTAAACAACCTGAACACACTGTAATATGAAAAGGTTACCGACATACAGACTTGATAGATTTCTAAAATGATTACACATTTATATTGCTAGAATTATGGGATTTCAGAATAAGTATGCCAATTAAAACCTAGTAGTGCCATACTTCAACACATAAACAATGTATAATTATATTCAAAGTTCATGGTTTTTGTTTAGATTTAAAATGAATTGAAAAACAAATATTCAGATCTAGTTGCGCTAATAAATTTATGTGCATGCATACAAACATCCGTGTATTAATTCACATTAATTCTAAATTGTAAACACAAACCATGAACTTTGAATATCATCATACATTGTTTATGCATAGAAGTATGGCGCTAGTACTAGTAGGTTTTAATTAGCGTACTTGTTCTGAAATGCCATAATTCTAGCAATTTAAATGCGTAATCATTTTTGTAATCTATCACAGTCTGTATGCCGACAGCGACGCTAGCGTTGATAACTGCTGTAGCCGGGTAGACCAAGAAAACGATCGATAGCGAATAACACTAGACTGTGTGAGCTGCTTCCTAATCTCCTATGGTATACTAGTCTCAGGTTTCAGCTATCAAACACCTCGGACCGGTCCGAATCACAGCAGCCTCGATAATCTTCCCGCATCGCATACATTTCGGCCTGTAACCATTTTGAACATGGATCCGCCATACAACTTGCGACATGTTACGCTCAATTCCCGTAGCCCAAGTGCACGTAATACTGAAGCGATTAGCTTGATTAGAGAGCACCCACAAGAAGTTGGAGTCATGATGAACAATTCGAATTGTTTAAAATGCTAATCGCTTCATTGTTTTAATTTTGAAAGAAGTATGGGGATCAGCAATGCGTAAGAAATGTGATGCTTGAATAACTCCATACTGAATATATATTTATCAACGACGTTGCCAAAACAGTTAGTCTAGTAACCAAGTGACCACGCTCTAGCGCTCCCACGAATCCCGGGTTCAATTCCTCAACCAACATAAAGGGTTCAACAAAAGCAAGTATACACTTTGTTTATGTCATTTTGAGTAAGATTCAATTGTTTTTTTGACCAAACAGGCTAGATAGGCATTTAGATGAATCTTTTAGGCATCATTTGATGCCAAATTTGCCCCCTAACAACCAAAAAAAAACCACATGATTAGCACCATTTAAAGAAAATTGGTCACTTTTCAAAAGGAACATTTTCAACGCACGCAAGCCGCGAAAAAATGCTGTGCATGGCACTTTGAATGGCCCGGAATGAAATGGATATTGATCACACAGTGGGGATGCGTAAATGCGTTGGGTTGTGCCTGAACGAGCGGGCTATTTGATTAAGGACAGGTAACATAACATAACATAACAATGAGCATTTATATAGCGCTCTTACACATTATACAATGGTACCACAGCGCTTAACCAAATTAAAACATAAAATTAAAAATAACAGTGTTAATGGTGCACTTTTCCCTTTAACGTAGATATGGCTGAGGATGGTCTTTCTTATACACATCGCACTTGATATAAAACTCTGCAGTATTCCTTAACTTGATGATATCAGCCGTTACGTATAACACATCATTGTACATCAAATGTGATGGCTACAAAATAATGGTTGAATTATGTGATCTTTTCCAGGAGACGCCCTCAATCCTCGAATTTTTAATCATAAATCATAAATATATTCCGAGTTACATCAGAGCGATACGATTCCTAAGTACCTCAAAATCATTGTTTTAGAGAGAAAATCATAAACTGTCGGGTTAACCCGACAGTTTATTTTCACTCTAAAACCATGATTTTGAAATAATTATGAATCGCACCGCCCTGTAACTTTGAATGTATTCACGATTTCTGATCAGAAATATAAATCTGCAAGAAAATCTGTTCAATTTTTTCTCTCGAGGATTGAGGTAGTTCCCTGGAAAAGATCGCTTAATACAGACGACGATGGCCACGCTAAACCTAAATTTTGAATTCGTATTGGAATAACGCGTAATCGCGAATGTTAATCTTATCATTTTGAAAAATTCATCATAGGTTAAAAGATTTTTTTCCTATCCAAAACCGTTGGAGTTGGCTAACCAACTCCATTGTAAATGCTAAATATTTTCATCGTTAACCGAGCGATGACTGTTAAAAATATTTCAAAATGGTGCACTCGTGTTGCCATATTGGGTCGTCCGAGCCGCGTGGCCATCGTCGTCTGGCTTTATATACCTTTAATGGGATTGCCAACTTTTCATAGTGCAAATTTCACCTGTTGCCCAACAATGCATTGTTATTTATCAGTATAAAGAAACGGCGCTTTCATAATCAGGTCGTCATTTCAAATAAAACACCTTGTTTCATTCTTCATGGGGCCCTCACATGTATCCGTGTGAGCTGGGCGGCCCCTTACCGTCTTATAGAAAAATAACAGAGTCCAACACGGTGAACAATCAGCAAAACATGTCAACGGCCGCATTGATTTTTTTGTCACCGGGTTCATACTGTTCTATACCGGGTCCTTATCGGCCTGGCCGAAACGCTTGGGTACCGACCGAACCGCCTTGATAACGTTATCAAACTGCCCTGTATAAGCTGAGCGCTCAAGCTCGCCGCTTCGCTCACATTCCGGGAATGTCTGTAAAATACATTTTGTACTCACATGTATCCGTGTGAGCTGGCCGGCCCATTACCGTGTGACAAATCGGTGCAGACGGTGGCATACGGTGATGTCACACGGTGGGCCGTTTCCCGTCCGTTGAACACGTTGCCAACGGCCATCCGCGGCCGGCAGGAAGTTTGACCATTCTCAAAACTCTTGCCGGGTGAGTAAAAGCGGCGGCAAACGGCGAGAGTCCGGTTTGAGTATGGTATACAGACGGCGCACCCGTTCGCAGGGCGGTAATGGTAGGCGGCCACCTTACCGTCTAATACTAGAAAAACAACAGAGTCCAAACAATCAGTAAAAAATGTCAACGGGCGCATTAATCTTTTGTTGTGGCCACCGGGTCCATAACGTTATATACAGGGTCTATACCAGGTCCTCACCGGTCGGGTACCGGGCTCACCGTCCTCATACATTTCTAGCTTACCGTTCTTACCGGGTGCATAACACCTCCTCACCGGTTCCTCGGTCCATACCGTTCTACACCGGGTCTGTCCCGGGTTCTCACCGGCCTTGTCCCGGGATCACCGGCCTCATACAGTTCTAGCTTACCGTTCTCACCGTGTCCTCACCGTGTGCATACCACCTCCATACCGGTTCCTAAACGTTGAAACGTCTGGGTACCGGCCGAAACGTCTTGATTACATCATCAAACCGCCCTTTTCAAGCTGAGCGCTCAAGCTCGCCGCTTCATTTGCATTCCGGAATTCGTACGACCAACATCTATAATACTCTCTAAATGTAAAAGAGCTAAACCCCACTCTTTCGAGAGCTTTAGGAGGGACGGCTCTTCTAAGAAGTGAAGTTCACTCTTTTCAGAGTGATTTGTCACTCTTTTAATATGTATACAAAATCGAGATTCATGTTTAAAAAATGTCCGACACCAAAATCCAAGATGGCCACCAAATTAAATATGCCAATTAGGCTAATTTTTGCATTTTTCTCATTCCATTTGATCCATGTAAGTGTCATGAACACCAGGTACGAAGTTCCTAGTACTTAGTGTCTTAAACCGATGATTACTACAGCGATATATCTGAGTCTGTGCAGTAGTTAGATGCTTCATTCTTGATAACTATCTTATTGTGTCGAACATATACCACCTCATCAAAGAACATCGTGGTGTCATTTTCAGGCGTCCATTCGTGCAGTAAGTTCATATAGACGATAATCGCCAGTGCCGAGGTGTCGAATTTATGACCGGTACTCGTAGCGCCCCTGGGGCTGATACATTTGTCATGTAAAGCGCATCTGAAAAATGAATACAGTAAAAAGGGTGTTAACCTAATCAACTTATGAAATTTAGCAAGCGCTTTAACCGTTGAACTAAATGTGATGTATAATAAAGTATACATTTTTGGAAAAGAAACGAGTCAGAGAATCAATTTTTGGTATCCAATTCACTAAAAATGCTGATTTTTTTTCTCGATTTTGACAAAACAATCACTTTTTTGCTGAACATTTTTTGGACAACGTAACAAAATCCGTTTTGGTAACAAATATCGAGATTGCACCAAAATCATCTAAAGACACTTCTCTAGGAGCGCATTTTTTAATTGTTCATAAAAATGTTTAGTTTTTAAAGTGTTGACCCTTTACCCCTCCAGGCACTTAAGGTAGCTATATCGGCTACGGCGTCATGCTCAGATGTGCTTCAAAATGATGCGTATATTGACAAGATAACCTCACATGCCATTTTCGAACCGCGCAATTATTGTTTGCAAAAAAAACCCGACTTACTGTGTGTTAGGTTGTTGGCACGTTGCCAAATTCGCCAAAATTGCATCTTTTCTGACAACACATATTGAAATTTGGTTTTAACCAACCAGGGTGGGTAACATATTCAAACATGTTTCCCGTGTTCATTCTAATCTAGTTCATATCTTAACCTGCCTAAACCAACTTTCTGACAAGAAAATATAATCAATGATTCGGAAGGGTCGTCTAAATCCACAGCTGGTAAAATACGAACATCCGAAAGATTCACAATTTGATGGCAAAATGGCAAATAACTTTATTGACGACACGTCATCTGCGTCGGGCTGCAGCCAATTGAACATATTGCACATATTATTCTGACTCCTGGCCACAGTCCAACATACGCAGGCGAACTTCGATAAGCTGCGCGCGCATTCTTGAAAACTCACAAAATACGGGACCAATCAGAGCCGTGAGGTCGAGATTACGCCTTTTAAGTCACACACCTAGTAGTTATTGGTTCAGTAAATCTTGAGATAGACTTTAAAAGTTGGGAAAGGTTTCTGAAAAATCTGATTTGTATGTGGTAACACATTAGCCGCGTAGGAAGTGTTAAACACGCGAAACGGAATAATGCTAAATATAATTTGCGCTTGAATAAAGCAAAATATAATTTGCGCTTTAATAAAGCTAAATATAATTTGCGCTTTATTCCTTAATCCAGGAAGAGCATGAGCATGAAAGAGGGCCAGCTTTGCTTGCGTGCAATATAATACCTTGTTAACGGATGGAGAAGTTTCTCTTGGATAACAGAGTTATTAACAATTAACATTCTTCCAGTAGCCAGGTGCGGCGTTGCATTATTAGACGCGTAATACTCGTTCCTTTTGACATCGAAATAAGTGAACATTCTTGGAATCGTCTCGTAATATACATGACGTGTTGTTGATGGAACTTTGGCATCGAAACCGTGAATATGAAACATGATACCATGATGGAGGTGCACGTGAGGAAATAGCTCCCGGATAGAACCGCTAAAACGGACGTTTGCATCTGCCCAGAACACCACTCCGAATTCATTAATAGTTTCCTGCGGAATCAAAAGTAAATTAGTCATTTTGTCCATAACATTTCGAAAATCTAGTTTGATAAAAAGCTAGTCCCTCTAATCACGTTTGTATACAACTAAACGTTCTGAGAAATTGAAACGTGTATGAGAAGGGAAAACACTTGGCTACCCATATGAAATGTTTACCTTTTCAATAATATCATGTTTGCTTTTCCAATAACAGTCAAATTTCCCCAAAATGATGTTTTCATAAAATGCGGCTCTTTTAAAGGTCCTATACCATGTATACAAGCGAGTTACAAACATCTCTCCAGTGCTTTTTTAAATTAATTTAAGTTGTCTCTATTTTCAATTAAAAGAAAGTCTCTTCTTTCTTAGCTGGTCTTTATTTGAAATGAAATTATTTTTTCATGCATGACTAACCAATAATAAAAAAAGGGTCAAAAAATGTCGCACGGTCAAAAATTTCGCACGGTCACAAAATTTCGCACGGTAACAAAATTTCACCGTCCAAAAAGCAATAAAGTCAACAAATAATGCCCAATCCTCAGTGTTTTTGGTCTAGGTCCTTATTTTTTTTCTCTTTATGCCAATTTAGCGTCCCGGGATTTGCCAATTTAGCGTCCCGGGATTTGGAGCCAGGGGGGCAACTTGCCCCCCCCTGTCCCCCGCTCGCCCCCCCCCCCCCCCCCCGGTCGGTACGCCGCTGTGCGTCTCCTTGACTAATATGCTAAGAAGGATATTCCAAACCTTGACGAAGGGTGGGATGTGAAAATACTGAGACACGAGGCATTCATGTAAGTCTGATGGGACATTGGCCTTACAAGAAAAAAATGTACAAGGCCTACCCCCAAGATTATTTTTTGAATTCCAGTTTTTATTTTCAGCTCGTCTGGTGTTCCATCCGGTTTGCTCTTAAAAAACCCTAAAACAAAATGGACTCCCTGGTTTTCTTTACGTAAAATTATATCCTCTATTTTTTTTCTGGAATAGCCCTTTACAAAGACTTCATTCGAATACAAAACAGAACCTGTAGCATCGCGTAGTAAGTTTCGTAACAACTTAACTTACCTACCTGTATAATAACGGGTCTCCATGCAAATAGTTTGAGGTTTCGAACATGGCGAGGATGTGTCTCAAAGGGGAAATGGCGGACAATTACATTACACAATCGTTTGATCTGTGGGTTGAAGAAGAAAAAAGTGACATCTGAAAATCGCAAAAGAAATTGTATTTTGTATAAGCCCGCGTGTAAACATTGTATATTACTTCTATTACGACGAGTTTATATTACTAGAAGGCCTACCGTATATGATTCTGTTGTGTCAACAGTTATATGTATGAGGTAACTTGAAAAACTTTGGCAGGATGTTGTGGAAAATGTGTCCTTATAGGTCCCAGATTCTAGACTGTACATGTACTATGTAGTATCGTTCGAAACTGGTATAAAGTCAGTGTTACTGGGACATATCGAATGTACAAGTATCGGGCGATGCTGGAACAAAATGATGTACCAGTATCGTTCAATACTATATAATATTATAGGACAAAATACATTGGTAACATGTGTACCAGTATCGCCCGATACTGGAACATAAAAACGTTCCAGTATCACTCGACACTGGAACACAATTCGAGCGATACTGGCAACTTTTATGTTCCGGTATTGAACGATACTGGTATACCATATGGGATCTAACGTAGGCTACACTTTTTCCCATAGTCCATTAATTCTCCCTGCATATTATGTAGATCCTATTATATCTATCAAGTGTTTGCGATCCCATCCAATTGCTTGAATTTAGTAAATTCATGTCACTACCCTCCTGACCTCCTCCCAACTTCCAACAATGGATCCGGGATCATCCGGTGACAGTTTTCGTTACCATGGGTACGGTAACCATAGATAAGGAAGCGGAGAATTTCTGTGACGGTGACGATGAATATATAAAACGATATATAAAAAATATCGGTGACATGAGGTCGTGATTTGTAAATACAAATTATAGATCGACGACACGACACAATAAGAAAATGACTATAAAGTGAAAAGACATTCTGATTATTGCTAAAACAATCCCGACTATGATGTAGTCTAATGCTAGATTAGAAGTTTTACATTTTTTAGTTTTAAAATGTTGACCGTTTTTTACAACGACCTGACTTGCGAGGAACTGTATAAAGTGTTTACGGCAAGCCTAAATGCATCAACAGGGAACGGGTTAACAACAAAGGTAGGCCGACTGGCATGACTGGGAACACAATGCAGGGTATGACGGGAGAATATGTCCCTTAAAATGATATATGTGACACAATTATAAATGTAGAAGTTAGTGAGTCAATTATTATTATGGAGGAGTCAATGGAGATCTTCAACCAACTTTAAACTAAGTTCTAACGTACGTTTTAGCGTGTTTAGAGGTAAAAGATTCACGATAGTTCATAAAACTCGCGCTACAATTACACAAATGTTCTGACGCTGATTTACCGTAATTCTAGATATTTTAATTTTTATCATTTATGCCACAATTACTTGAACTAGCAACTTTCCCGCCGAGTACGAAACCCAATTCAGAATACGTGGACACCAATTCGACCCAACTCGCTACGCCAGTACGTTATCAATAATAATTTAGGCCATGTTTTAATTTACACAATAGCTGATGCTTCTGATTTACATAAGCTCAGATTAGTACGCTTAATGTTAGTTTTAAAAAAATATTCAAGATGCTGGGTGCTGTTTACTATATATGAGTAAGTTGAACGTTCAATGAATAAATAATAATGCATATATGTTAAACTTTAAGCTTGTCCGTTATAATTATTCTTGTATGTTTTGATCCCCCGCCATGCGAGTAATTCCCCAAAGGCACGTCATAAAATCTGGTGGAGAATCCGGGCACAAACAGCAGAATTTATAAAATAGGATATACGTGTATGTTCACTGCTTATTCAATTGTTTTGTATTATGACAATACTTACAAGCAGTTTTTAAGTAGTAAATATGGTCAAAAAGATTTGCTGCCATTTTATTTCTCAAATGGAGAACCCTTATGCAGGGTAAGTACTCGAGTATTTGTCTTACATTTTGTAGGTTGTTTGCTTTGATTCCAATATTATAGACGATTATCCGAGTACTAGGCATATATTTCTGCACCGATGCAATCATTTGTAAGCCATCGGCTACTTGGGCGTCTGTAAAGGCGGTTACTACTACAAGCTGGTTAAAAAGGGCGTCTGGATTTAAGGTGACGTCTTTCTCGCTGTCAAGAGGAAACGGAACTGTGGAAGTGAGAGAATAAAAGGTCATAGGTCATTTTGTTATTTAGCAGGCATATTTTCAGTTATCGTGGAGCCGTACCTACATGTAGAGGAGAAAACTTGTGAAGTACTAGAAATAAGGCAGATGCTACGCTACTCAGTGCCAAACACCTTTTAACTACATCTGTTATCTGGCAGATCGAGTAGGTAAAAAGAAGGCGAGATGGCACGAGAGAGACAGCGACGGGAGATAATAACGCAAATATCACCAAATAAAAGCGGCCCTTTAACATTCAACTGTAGTTGCCTATACAAACCTGCTAACCGAAACTTGTAGGTCAGTTAGTTGCTGGCCTGACGAAGTCTAAAAGTAACTTCCCGCATTTGACATATTTTTTCTCCTCTGCTTTTGGTATGGTAATATAAAATAAAAAGGTTCGTCATTGTTGTAGTTACAAATATTCGTTACTGCGCCACCAACGGCCGTCTCTTTGCTGACTTGAAGCATGCAGAAATACAGGAAGCGCATCCGAGTGCTGGTTGTACACCGTGGTGTCGTTCATGTAACCAACTCAATTTCAAGAAACATGTCGACGGTTTCCTCACGAGTTTGTATTGTAATTTTGCATTTAAAAACAAGTGCAACATTGACGTAGACCTATGACACCTTAAGGACAAAACCTTTTACGAAAAAGTCGGTGGTCAACAACTCCCCCATACCTTACGTACAGTAACAAAGCGTTGTCGATTTGAGATAAACCCACTGTTCATATGCAAATTACTAGGATGGCGAACCTTATTTGGAAACCACTAATGCATTATGCATTGATGCAAAATTGTAAACAAACAAAAATGTTCGCAAAATGTGTTCATTTTTTCGGCGTATAAATGCATTTCCCCATGCAATCCTTAAAGTTAGCAAACAGCTTTATTACCGAAATGTAGCTATATCCCTGAGGATTTTTTTTGTTTTTTGGCGTGGGCCATTATATGTCACGGCTCACTCCTAAAGCCACAATGTTAGTCCGAACGGTCGCTACCTGAGCACAAGAGAATCGCCATTTTGCATCATCGCGCGGTCAAATGAGGTCCCTTCCATCTCATGGACCGTACCACTATTGAAATGGAGGGGTGTGTTTTGATTTGATACAAATATTCTATAAACATGTATCAAAATGTGTTGTGTAAATTAAACGCATTCTTGATCTAATTTTTCTCTGAATGTTAAAGGTGGTGTGTGAATAAAATGCTATTTACAAAAACGAAAACAAAAATTCACAGCGAAATAATTTGTCTTCTGTAATGTTAACCTTTGTAACCCAGCCCATTCAGAAGTTCCCTCGCCCATTTACAGGGAACGGACGATGTCTAAATAAGGGCCTTATTATAATAAACGTGAACATTTTTTCCGGTTTTTAAAGAGCAGCTATTTTTTATGTCAAATTAAGCCTAGTAAAACAAGGTTTTTACTTGTTTTCATCAATTATCCAAAACGCTATTTACATATGAATGATGTCAATATGTTTGGTCGTTGTTGAACAGGGTTCAACAAGGTCTTCGTCGTTGTTTATCTTGAATCGACCACGGTAAGACGGGGTTAATCTGTTTATAGTTCAACTCCGAAACCTTATTGAACCCCTAATTAATGTAGCCCATGGGAAATTCCGAGGTCTGAAGTTAAATGTTATTTTCACAGAACCCGATCAAAAGTAACCTCAGTCATGAACGTAATACAAAAAAAGGATCTGTTTTTCATGAAAAGGAATTGTCTTTTTACATCATATATATATCGCGTGTGTGTCATGAACCCGAAATTGTATATGATCCATACTTAAACAAAAGCCATTAGAAAGACTTACGCTCATCAATAACGTTCTCTTTCACAGATTTGGTAGTCGTGTTCACTATATCATTTGTGGATGCTATCCCATTTCTTACGGCGTTCATGAATTTATCATGTCCTTGAACCTGTAGTTCCAGAAGTGTTCCCTTCGCTGCCAAATCATCATCTAAATATGAAGAAGGTAAATGACATTATATCCGTTATTTGACCTCGTGGCTGAGTAATAATATGAATAATGATTTATTTGACAGGAAAAGCTAGTTAGCCGGGTCGAATGAGGCTTCATTTTCAAAAGAGTATTTTAACATAAACTCATAAACATTTATCTCCTAGGCCTATTTTCCGAATTGTTCATGATACACTCTTAGAAAAAATGGTTCGTTTAAGAACCCTTTTTTGTCCCGCGGGGAGCACCTTTTGGCCTAAAAGGTTCTAAAAAGAACCTTAGAATGGTTCTTTGAAGAACTTTCAAATTTTAAATAAGACATAAAGGTATATTTACTTTTTTGTTTTTATGTAATATGCAAATTCAAGAGAAATGTAAACAAATTTAGTCCTTTTCAACTGTTAAAAATCATTTCTTCTTGGCTAAAAACATTTTTTACCGTTTTACCAAGAACCATTGAGGGTTCTCCATAATTTTTCCCCAAAAGGTTCTTGAAGCTTGAGGAACCATTTTCTTGGCTAAAGAACCCTTTTAGAACCTTTTTTGGTTCTAAAAGGAACCCAATGAAATTTCTATAGGCTTCGTGGCAATTGAGCAGTTTTGTGTAAATTTCTTGATTCAGCCTATTTCGCTTGATTTCGCTTTGTTTCGTTTCGTTTAGTTTCGCAAAGTATCATAAGCCATTTTGTGAACATTTGTACAGATTTGAAACATTTTATAGATTTTATGAAAACATTTATTTAGTTTTTGAAAAACGTTATTTTTTTTAGTTCAAACAATTGACAATTTCGAGAATAAAATTGTACCAACATTTTTATAAAACTTGAAATAGAAAATTTAAAAAGAAAAGAGGAACCATGACCATACCGACCCTAATCTCACTAGAGGTCCGAAATCCGTCTAGGGTGTTTTTCGTTGCCTAAGAGCACAATTAGGCCTACATACCTACTCTGTCATTGTTCACGTGACCTCTGAAGTGCAAATGAGCACGAAAATAATGACCACACTTTTAAATTGTCTTTTCTTTTGAAACACGTCAATTACAAGATTATAAATCCGTAAAAATAATGCTCCGAACTTGACTTGACTTATACTTTATTTTATTTTATTTTATTTTATTTTATTTTATTTTATTTTATTTTATTTGTAACTCAAAACATCATATCTATGAATACAAACATGTAAAAGATTGCAAAAGCTTATTTAAAAACATATAGACATAATAAAATATGAGCAAACGTACCAAGGATAGCCCAAAAAGCTTTGAGCACAAAGCTTATTTCCATTGGGGTCCTTAACAAGCAAAAAAAACAGGAAAACAAAACAAAAACAAATGAAAGGCACGAAAGAAGCACAAACGCCAAACAAGGACAAAACAAATAAAAACAGGGCACGAGCACAAGGTGAGACCAGCTCAAAAATCAAATGCATCATAACTCGCCAAGTGTCTTTTAACTAATTGTTTGAATAAACTAAAATTATTGGTGTTCTTGATCTCGCTCGGCAATGAGTTTCAGTGATGAATAGCAGTAGGTCCTATTATAAAAAGTAAATCGTAAGCAGACTGCGGAATTCATTACCTTGTCTCCATGTCTTTGGATACATCACGTGCATTTCAAACACATAAAAACCGTAGCCAATAGCGAACACGATAGAAACGCATGTCGTGACCTTAATCAGCGATGCTTGTCTGTAGATTGTCATTGTGTACGGTCCTTTAGATGGAGATGGTCAGATTGGACCAGACACGCTTGGCTCAGTTAATGACCTTTGACCTTTCACCTGACTGATGAAGATATCCTAAGGAGTAATGAAATAATTAGTAGTAAAATAAATAATACTTCTACATTACTTGTATTTCAACTGTCTTCAGACAATTGTCACGACTACTTCAATCTAGTCCGTCGAGAAGTCCCACTCGCCCAGGGAGGTATAGAGCGCCACCAGCGAGAACCGACATGCCCGAGCCAAAGGGCATGTCGGTTCTCGCTGATGGCGCTCTATACCTCCCTGGGCGAGTGGACTTCTCGACGGACTACTTCAATCACGTTTCAAGAAATGACAGTCTGTATTGTTTTTATCGGCAAATGGTCCGTTATTCGTGGTAGGCCTGACCCCGTCCTGTCATGCCGTTTGTAGCATAAGCATGGGGGCTATTTTACACCTAAAACAAACAGTTCGAGACCAGTTGCTTTAATGTTAGCTAATTTAAAATAAGTAATCGATATCATTCATAAAACGCGAGTGGATACCATATTGGTCTGGTTACCCGATCTTATTAGCTATAAACATTAAATCACCTTATCTGGAACTGTTTATAGCTCGTCATTGCACCTATCACGGAACAAACTACGCCTGATATTGGATGTTGCCTTTCGAATTTAAGAGAGCACAACACCAAATTACTTCCCCATTGAAATAAAAAGGCCCTATTTCAAGACACTCTTTCTTCAGTTTACATACTCGTATTTGGGACATACTCGTCAACTATGACAACTTTCAGTTGAGAGATTGCCGAGAAGAATTAAATGTGGAAAAAAAAATTCTTTCAATACTAGTTAGTTTATATGTAATGTTACGGGTAGTTACCCTAGGTCAGAAATAACCTACCATAAGTTCAATAAAACAAAGCTTGATTTGACTACCTGGAATAAGATTGACTTGACCTATGTGAAACATATGATTCTCAATGACGAATAACACTTACAATGATACATAGATTATGATCTCTTACCCAGTTACATCTGGATTAAATTCCAATAGATACATAAATAAATGATCACAATGAGCTCTTTGAGTTATCGTTCCATTGGGTGTGCACACCTTTCGTAGACTTAGTCCGTCGAGTAAATGTGGCGACACAACTGATAGCGATTCCTGCTTTCCGACATAAACAATCCAATCCGCTTAAGTTCCTTTTGCAAGATAATCCTTTCTTGAGACCGGCCGATTAAATACTAAGTCCACACTATCGTAAAGACTTGGAGAGATAATATAATTGTAGCAGCAAATGTCCATGCTAGGAGCTCCGTGAATTAACAGAGATCTCTAGATTTATATATCTTTCTAGAATCTAGAGAAACCACTGGAGGAAGAAATCCTGCTGGTATTCCAATGTTACCCTTTATTTCAGCAAAGGTAACACATCTGCTCAATCTGTGACGATTCTGTATACTTTTCAGAATCTGAAGAACAACATTAGATTTGTATCTTAAATGTTGCAAATGTTCTCCTCTCTCTCAGAGATCTTCACTCGGTGAAATCATATATCAAATGGCACTGATTACCTGTTTACCTTGCATTTTGTTCCTTGCTAGCTGAAACAATCCCATGATGCAGCTGAGCAAAGCTGGACAGGTTTTCGTATCAACTCGGTCGTTTCAACTTGTTGAAGAAAACCCACATTCTTGAAGACAATGATGCCTTGTGCACTTTCTCAGAAATAGCAACTAAGATTTCTATGCTGCTATTGTTCGACGATTTCTAACATGTTTTATTACAACAATGGTCCATTCAGATCACACACCTGGCCTGATTAACTTCCTGTAGATAAGTCCAGGCAATCTGAGAACCTGAGTTTCTGAGAACTGACAAGTCCGTGCATGATTAGTACAAGGCAAAGTTTCATCTTAACATTTTACATACACACAATTTTAATATTTTCAATGTGAAAATAATAACAACAATAATCAATAAACAAAATATTAAGGGCTGGTAACAGTAAAGGAACCCTGAAGAGCTGATATGCAGAAGGGCTTATATCCACTTGAGTGATTTTGAGAAACTGCATGAAAGTATTCTGGATTCATAGTGTGATTAATCCTTTGAAATATTATTTTAAAAAGTCACTGTAATAGATTCCTTAAAAGTGAAAACTTGCTAAGAGCTCAAAATGATATCTTAATAATAAACAATTACAAAGTTATGACTATTTTAATGCATTTTGGGGGGTAATGGCGGCCCTCTTGGATTTTGTCACTGGGTGAAATTTTGCGCACCCTCTGAAAATTATTACATTTTGCCTATAGGAAATCAAATCAAGCATACGAAAGAGTCTGTACTAGCTTACCACCCGTCAGGCCATATCCCTGAATTTCCTCTGTACTAGTTCACAGTAAACAATAAAAACATAAGACATTTAACCGGAAGTTGGGTCTTTAAAAACACCCATCGTATAAACACCTCACCAAGCTGTATATCATTTCTAAATATCAATGTGGGTAAGCTTTTAAAATACCCTACCATTTGTATTCCTCACTATGTAAGGGACCACGTCAAAACTCGACCGCCCCGCAACCGCCGGTTACGGCCGGTTCTCACAAAACGTGTCGTCTGTTATAATATTCACACATAATGAGGTCAAATAGTTACACACTGGTGAACACGACCGGTTGATAGTGCCTCGTCACACGCGTGAGCAATAACATCTCAGTTGACTCAGTTGACGACCAGTACAGTCTCAGTTGACGACCAGTACAATACAGCTATTGATTTTCGCTGGGGTTGGCTTTTTAATCTGTTTATAGTTCAATTAACTTTTTAAAATCAACACCGAAAGTCTATGAATGGTTTTTTTTATAGAACGATTATAGAGAGAACTATCATGACCGCAAAGTAACAGATTGATAGTGTAAATTGGTCGGTTACAGCATTAAGTCAACCAGCGGTTGTTCAGTGTTGCATGCGTGAATATTCATATACCAGTAAAACATTTGACCTGAAAGAACCGGGCGGAACCGAACGTATCCGGCGGTCAACGGGCGGTCGAGTTTTGATGTCTTCCCTAAGTGTATGGGTCGTTCTTTAAAAGTCCCCATTAAAGACATGCAGTCGTAGGGTATACTAAAGAAACGCCATAAATGTATTTGAAATGTCAGTTGGAACCTTGTAATTCTCAGCTCACGATTTGTCGGTACAAAATGTGGCACCAAATAAAGATGTGCATACACATACATATAAACACAAATCAAAAATCCACTACAGAGTCAGGATATAGAAATCTTGCGCAAACACACAAAATATGATCATGAAATCATGACATAATTATATAACACCAAAAGAATTGCCTTTTTATTCTAGTAAAAAATAAACCATTCATAATCACATAAAAATAGATAACATGAAGCTATAATCGTATACGAATTCGATGTAAGGGCTGCAGGTGATAATATACCGTATTGTAACATTCAAAATATCAAGGCTAATCTTTATCAAAAAGTAGTCTGTTACTTACCCATTTACTAATAAATGGCTGATGTGCTTTGGTTATCGCATGGAGGTATTACTGGTGGTCTAAGGAAAGTAATCCATTTTCGGAAAGTCCTACAGACGATATACATGTAGGCCTACATTATAGCCCTACTATTTGTAACAGCATAGGTTTTGTTGACAACAATATTATTGGCCACACTTGCGCAATTTCGTAGAGACAATATTACAATTTACTATTTTACAACGGTCAAAGTTCAAGTTTCATCATCCGGACTTACTATTATTCTAAATAATTATTAGCTGCCTTTTTGACTATCCTAATTTGATATCTTTAAAAATCTTAAACAACAATCAACATTTGTCGATGACTAAATCAATGTTTATTGATCAGATACTTTATCATGTTTATCAGTCATAAAATACAGTTGGCTTTCGTGGAGTGTTTATCAGGTCTACATTAAGATGTTTATCAACTAAACATTACAATAACGCAGCTATCTTGATTTAAACCACTGTGTTGCCTGTTAGTGTTATCTAGACGACTATTTACATATCCATACGAACATATAAGTATAGAGAGGGCCTCTGATTTTTGAAACGGTATTATCTTGAAAACGAATTGCTTGGTGTTCAGGTTGTTGATATGGAACTCTGGCAAACACGTTTTCCAATGGATTCTTTCAAGGGGCATTGAGAGATTGCCGAGAAAAATGAAATTTGGAGAAGAAAAAAATTGTTCCAATAGATAAGGTAATTTTGGCAAATTAAGGACATATTTTGAAACCTCCAGTACATAACAAAAGTGGGGAAAAGATCGTTGGGATCTTGTTGGCACGTCACATTACTTTGACCTAAACCCTTGATAAACAGCGCCCTCGTGCAGTTTTCAAGCCCTAGTAATACTAGATGTGTCCAACAGGGGTTCAAAGGTCAAGGTCCATATAATTGTTATAAGTAAGTCGCTAACATTGCCTTTTTGTAAAGTAACGACACTACGAGGGGGAGGGGCTCCAAGCTCCAAGTCATGACATTTAGTCTCCCCTCCCCAAGTCAGCACAACCCCCACTCTATTTTGTCCCAAACATTCTTGAACATTTTGGGGATAAAACTAGCTTAATTGGTCGGAAATGTCTAAATCAGAGCAAATTCAGGCAAGTTTAACACACACAAAAAATCGCACGGTCAAAACATCGCACAGTCAAAAAAGCAGCCCAGTTAACCATTTGTTAACATATAATGGTCAATTATCAGGAGAAAATGGTAATTTTTAAATGGTTATAACGCATTATAAGCACTACATCCGGAGAGTGGGGCGGGGGCACAAAACAAAATCTGTCAGGGGGAAACTAACCCCCCCCCCCCCCCCTCCCTGAGCTACGCCACTGATGTGATCAGAAATAACCCATCGACGCTACGAAATGAATTTAGCTCGAGACCAGGGCAGCTATATTATAACCGTTCACTTGACCGGACTAAATAATTTTATAAAATTGTAAGCATGTTTTTAGTTCCAAAAGACTATGAATATTATGATACCATGGATAAAATTGGTGCCTGATTCTTCAAATTCGTTTACTTGAACATTATAATAGTTCTGTGTTCAATAATAATGGTCAATACACATTAGACAATTATTTTCCTAATGGTTTAATGAATAGAACGGTATTCCTTTAACGGTTATATCTGGCTGTTTCATCTGGGCAAACTTTGGCCATACGGATATGTGCGGCTGGCAAGGACCCCTTTTCACGCCTTTCGGCCGCTACTTAAGACCCCCTTTTCATCCACTGGCAGTTCCATAAGACCCCCTTTTCATCAATTGGCAGTTCCCTTGGACCCGAAATTCAACCAAAAATCATAAAATGTGTGAAAATCTTATGAATTTGAGTTATGTATGGCCTCAAATTTGGCCTAAATTCAGTTCACAAGGCAAAATTTTGCCTAAAATTCAGTTTATAAGACATAATTTTGTATAAGAATTTAGTTATCTAAGACCCCAATTTCGGCGATCGTTCAGTTCGGTAAGCCCCTGTTTTTGGTGCCCATTCAGTTCGGTAAGTCACTGTTTTCAGACTGCCCAGCCGCACACCCCTACCCTAAACTATACGAGTACCCTCCCCGGGGTATCTTCCCCAGTAGAAACGCGCTAATAGTGGTTAGTCATCTCACAACATTTTAAGAGCGGGGGGAGGGGGGGGGGGGGGACATGTTTGATCTAAAACGGCCCGAAAAAATGCTTTACACAATGGGAAAGGAGGCGTTTTTGGAAAATAGGGGGTCGGGGCGTTTTCACACAAAAAAGTACATAAGTAAAAAAGGTACATTGGTACAAAAAAAGGACTTTTTCATTTGAAAGCATGAAAAGAGGAGCTTCGGAACTTGAAGGGTGAGCGGTGGTGAATCTTTGCCTTACTTTTGTCATTATACATTTTTGGAAAGCTTGTAACTAGAGGAATTCAGAAATACAATTTAGATCAGGGAAGGGTATACATCCTTAAAAAATATTTCTGAAAACTTCTCAAAAAATATAAAATAAAAATTGGAGATCTTCACTAGCCGGTATTACCTTACCGACGTAGTAACCTTTGACAATTATATATCATCTGATGGGTAATTTCATGAGGAATTCAAATATGTAAAGTAAATAGGGGGTAGGGGTGAAGTTGTCAGCATAAACGGCCGAAAAAATAGATAGTAAATATCGCAAATCTACCGACGAAGGGTCGTTTTTACCGACGGGGTTATTTCAGGGGGGGGGGGGCATTTTGATGATTGCTTTCATCAAAATAAAATCAAAAAGTGAAGAAACGCGTGGATTGAGGACTCGATCTTACATGTGCATTTCGCTTGTTACCAAGGGCGTCCCCAGACCCTTTTCATTGGGGGTGTAAAGGTCATCAATTGCCGACAGAGCCATTTGTGCCGACAAAAAAAAATTCGGCTCGCTTCGCTCGCCGGAATTCATGTCATACACGCATATTTTAGTATGGGCTGTATGGTCAGGGGCGTCAATCAGTTTTCAGACATGGGGGAGGGGGAGGGGGGACACAAATTTGATAATGGTAATTGAAATGTTAAATAAAGCAGCGTATCCAGGACTATTTTGATAGGGGGCATACAACCTCAAGCCATCTTGTTTATCTTAAATATTGAAACGTTGAAACTAATGCAACGCGCGCAAAAACCCTACAGAAAATGTGCGCGCTGAGCGCGCAAAATTTTTCAGTTTTTGAACTTAAATGGTCATGGAAAACTGTCCTGAAGCTTTCTTGAAGCGCGCAAAAATTGGCATTTCAAACACTTAAATAGTCAAGTATGACATTTTTGACGTTTTGATATTGCATAGTTACACATATCAAGTCCTTATCCAAGCCATATAGTTTGAGGGCCATTATAATGTTAAAACCTGTATGTAGAAAATATTCGCGCAGAGCGCGCAAATTGTTTCAGTTTTTAAACTTAAATGGTCATTGAAAACTGTTTGGAAGCCTTCTGATACTATAATTTAAGCTTAAATAATGAAACAACATTGAAACTAATACGCGCGAAGCGCGCAAAATTTTGCAATTCTAACACTGAAAGGGTCCAGTATAACGTTTTTAACGTCACCCATATAATATTTGGTCAGGTTCGAGACCATTGCGCAAAGCGCAAAAAGATTTTCAGTTTTTAAGCTTAAATGGTCATGGAAAACTTTCCTGAAGCCATCTTGTTCAGCTTGAATAATGAAACATTGAAACTAATACGCGCGAAGCGCGCAACATTTGGCATTTCTAAAACTTAAAGGGTCCAGTATGACGTTTTTAACGTCCCCCTAATATTTAATTTGGTCGAGATCTATTATAATGTTGGAACCTGTAGAAAGAATGCGCGCAAAGCGCACAAAGATTATCAGTTTTTAAACTAAAATGGTCATGGAACACTTTCCTGAAGCCATCTTGTTTTTGTTGAATAATGCTAACAAAACATGGTCAAATGTTCAGTATAGGCATGATAGGCCTACAGCCTGTATGTCCGACATCGACATAGACCTATACCATTACGTAAGATATCGATTGTGCCCCTGGTGCACACACAAATCCTGGTCTCACGCAAATAACGACAGTTGTGTGCTTATTGTCCAGTGGCGGAACCAACGGGGGGGGGGGGGGGGGGGGGGCAGGGGGGCGGGAGCCCCCCCCCCCCCCCCCCCCCCCCCACTTGGAACCCTTGCCCCCCGCTTGCCCCCCCAAATGAAATCAAGTACGGCTGTAAATAAAATGTACAAAAAAAGTACACACCAAATCCCCCCAATAATGACGTCGTGTCGGTTGAGATTGGCACTGTCGGTTCATTTGACGAAAGGAATCATGGAATTATGATGGTCAAAAGTACACATATGAAAAAAATTCGCGCGCTACGCGCGCATATGTCTTCCCAAAATAAAATATTCTTTGGTACCAGGTTGTTTAGAGCCAAAATGTAGCTCAATCGTGCAAAAATAGCTGTAAAGTCCAACATTTTCGCGCGCTACGCGCGCATTCTCTTTACTCAAAAACTCTTGGATTGTCTTAGGAGCCCCTCCCCCCCCCCATTTCAAGTCACTGCCCCTTCCTGCCCCCCCCCCCCAAATGAAAAAGTCTAGTTACGCCACTGTTATTGTCTTAATTATAATGATAATTTGCATTGTTCAAGTCGAAGTTAGGACAGAGTCTACTTAAACCTAAACGTTGGAGTTGGACTTATTTTTGTGATAGACTGATAAAATGGGCTTGCAGAGTCTACAATCAGTACAATGAGAGCAATTGACCTACATCAACTTAAATAATTATAGGCGAATTATTTAATATTTCGTAACCTATGTGCCAACATGATTGGGCTGGCCATTGGCGACATTATTGACTTGGGTTTGCATTGACAACGACAATGAAATAGGCCTAGTTAGTATAATTAAAGAGCAATACAGGTCCCACCCATTGCCCGTTAGGCCTAGCCTATACTATTCCGACACAATTTTTTTGCGTGTCTTGACAATGAGCAAAACAAAGACTTGGGCCTAGGCTATTCATGTGCGCCAACACAAAATCTCATAAAAAGGGGCTCGTTCACAGTGCCTACAAATTCATATGTCTACATTGCCTTTGTTCATTTTTGATTTGATTTGTGTTAACATAACATGACATATGCCGACACAACATTATCATTTGCGCATACGATAATTGTTATAGGGCTTTCTTTCTTTCTTCCCCTTTTCCTTTCTTTCTTTCCTCTTTCCTTTCTCTTTCTTTCTTTTTTCTTTCTTCTTTCTTTCCTCTTTCCTTTCCCTTTCTTTCTTTCTTTCTTTCTTCCTTCCCTTCTTTCTTTCCCTTTTCCTTTCTCTTCCCTTTTTTCTTTCTCCCTTTTCTTCCTCCTTTGATTTGCCCACAGCACCAAAATTTGCCGACAGATTTGATGAATGTGACACCCCCCCCCCCACACCCCCCTCTGGGAACGCCCTTGCTTGTTACACCCTGTATAACATGGTAATTATTGGTCATATGTTTGTGATTGGTGCAATATTATTACAAAACGTCAATTTAAAATTTTATAATGACACTAAATTATGTTAACGGTTAACTTTATTTCAGAAATACGTTTTCACATACTTATATTGTTTCAAATTTTGACCACCCTGTAAGGTATCCTTTATAACTAAAGACAAAGATGGCAACATTTTACTTTGTAATACTAGTGTATACTTTTGAATTATGCAGCTTAATAAATTATAATTTTATCTTCAAGGTATGTAATGTATGTGCATTTCTTGATGTTTGCACCCTATATAATATCTACCCACCCTGTATAATGACCTTGATATTGTCATTGTGAGATTTAGAATGTGTATGCATTCAGGAAATGTGTACTTTCCTTATACTCCTATGTATAGTTTTAATGCTAAAAATGTTTTAAGCAAAATCCATGTGATTTTTCCATTTTTAGCATAATGTCACACAAAGGGGTCCCAACTCAAATTAATGGCACACGACCATAAGGTTTTTTTAAGAAACGCGGCGCGACGAGATCGTTCAATCCAGTGATGCTTGCTTGTGTGTTCTTACGTCTGCTGCAAATTACGGCCTGCAATTTGGTCTGCACTAATTATACGGAGTTACACCCCCTGGTTCAATACAATCGGTTTCTGATATCAAACGTTCCCTGTGGAATTAGGTTGATCTAGAATTGATCAAAACCACGAGCCATAAAGGCAAGTATTGTTATTGCCAAAAGTACCTTTTGTTGTTCATTCGTGTCACTGATCTTTAGTAAATGAAAGCAATGCGTCGCGTAAATGCCATTTGAAGCCTAATTGGGCGAGTTTTGTAACCAGAAACGTTGATTAATGCAGGGATCAATATGAATTTTGAGCCTGGCCCCTCAAGCATAAGTCACTCTCCCAAAACTTATATTTGGGTCAAGATTTGTCTTCTTGGAAACTTCAGGTCAAGATTCACCACTATATCACATTTGAGGTCAAGATTGAACCCTGTGTGATTTGGGTTTGGCTCTATAAGACTAGGTAGACTATAACTAAGGCAAAGATTCACCCCCCCCCCCCCCCCCCCCCCCGCTCACCCTTCAAAACATCTTCCTCGTTGAAGAATTACCACTCATACAAATCAATTGGGTAAAGATGAACATCATGTCAAATTTTCTTAGGCAAAGCCTTTTAATAGGCACCTAGTCGGGTCTAGTTTGCACATAGTGAATTCATCGAAGCGCGATCTTTGGTGCTCGGATGGGCAAGGGTGATGAGCAAAAATAAGATGTACGGTCTTGGCGTATATTCGCCAGTTGTCGAAGGATCCCATTTTATTCCAACCTCCGGTCGAACCTCATTTATAATGTGAATTGAAACAATTAAGCTGCCTTATGCAATAATATACACAATACTGCGCGAATGCATATTATTCTAATCACACACATGCACGTAGCACCTATGTTTAGTGTACCATTCAAAGAGAGCCAAATATCGAACCATTTGCGCATTATTTGAAATCAAAAGACTTTGAAATCGTCACCTGTGATTTCGGCATATGAATAAAAACTCAAAGCTGAAAACTTAATTTTTTATTTACCATCTTGTAGTTTTTAATAAAAGTAAAAAGTAAAAACCTTTCCAAACATTCCTGAAACTCATCATGGATATATTATACTATAATGTAGCGTTAAGAGCGAAATACCAACAAAAAGCATTTTAATTAAAGGATGAAAGGCAGGAATGACTAACTAAACATTAACATTCATTGACGATTCCTCAACTTTATGACGTCATTAAGACATGAAGAAGTACTGAAACAAATCACGGAAGTTCAAAACCGTGACGACTTGCAAAAGATACATGGACATGAAATAATTAGACTACCACGATATCACTGCGATTTAAATCCGGATGAAATTATTTGTGCTAACCTTCAAGGGATACGCAGACAGAAATTACAAACATATTACACAAACATAGCCTGTCAAAATGGTACAAGCGTCGGTCAATATTATTAGATTTAATTAGATACTCATCCGCAGTTAGGTATGTAAATTAAACATAATATCATGGTACAACATGGATTTTAATGATAAGTGTATGTGTTAAACATAATAATCTTATATTATGGCTATTTTTTATTCAAATTGATTCATAGATTCTATCGATATTTTCGTCAGAAAATAGCCTCCTCTCCCAGTCAATGGAACGACTGGGTCACGTGATTGGAAGATCGGTCTCAGATGAATCGACTATATCATTAATGAATCCTGGGGACGTACGGTCAATATCCAATTGATCCCTGCATAAGCACATGGCAAGTGGGCGATTTTGATGTCACAGTTGGGCCGCTTGGACGAACTTCTTTTTATGATTTGTGTATAAACTCCTCAAAAAAAGTTCGGACACTTTTGTCAATCACCAATTTTTCAGATATTTCGTAATATATTAATTTTGTGTTTCCTATCTATGGAAAGCTGATGTGTTCCTCTTTCTAACGATACCCCATTTGTAGCAATCACTTGTTTCAGTGCTCAGCAACTTGCTTGAGAACATGGGTAGG
Organism: Ophiura sarsii; assembly: GCA_035610835.1. NCBI lineage: Eukaryota > Metazoa > Echinodermata > Ophiuroidea > Amphilepidida > Ophiuridae > Ophiura > Ophiura sarsii. The sequence goes on from CM069449.1 coordinate 63,888,502, forward strand.
TCACAAACTGAATGTGCCAAAATTGCCACTATTTCGTGCTCAAAAGAACAACTGTGTGGCGTCTGATCACTGAAGCGTTACATTGACAACTACAGTGTACAGTGATGCTCTATGTGCTCTTCTAGTGTATCGTCACGTAGCGAGTACCCAGGTACTATATAGTATTACGTGTGGTGTACCTGAGACGAATTATTCGTCTCAGCTCACATGTATAGTAGTACCGATAGGCAATGTATGAAATGAATGTAATTATGATTATGAAAAATGAAGTCTCATAATTATGCGAGGCCCCGGGATCATTTACAGGTAAGTAATAACAATTGTTTTTGTTTTTTAAACATATAGCCTCATAGGCCGAGGGTTTAATCACAGACCATGGACTTAATATCAGATATTGTACTATTTCAACCTGAGACTAGTATAGGCCTACCTGAGGTATACTAGTCTCAGATTTCAACAAGCCGCTGGAGAAAGCACGACTTGGCCTGTTTATTCCAGCGGATTATGCGATTAATAGAACAAGTATTCGACTTCAATCGATTGACTTCATATATAAGTCAATCGATTTGAAGTTGATAATAATAAAATTTAAAAAAATTATTTTATTTATGACATGCCATCGTAACGCATAATGTTTTCTTTATAATTAAGTCATGTTCTTGATTTTCAACCGATCTGATGGACCATAGAAGACTTCACAAATTCAACATTTTTGAATTATTACTGTATATTACAGAAGGATGGGATTGGCAGCATAGTTCTAACGCCATGTCAGGATGCCATTGAAGGAGTGACTAAAACTGTAAGCAATATCTAATATCGACTGTCTATTTTAATAAAATCATTAAAAAACAACTTCCTGCAGTTGTGGTGAACAATATAATGGTCAAACCAAAAATCCGTCTGAGCATAATAATACTAGGCCTAATGTACAGCTAATAATTTATTATATTCAAGATAGGGCCTATAAAAGGTGGGATTGCCCTTTCCACCGACCGTAAAAATCGAAAAATCACAAGTGACTGAATAACAAGTAACTGCAGTGTTTTAATGAAGTTAAATCTAATGTTGAATGTTCCTTTTAAGGAACATATTTTAGAAAATCGTTGCTAATTTATATTGATACTAATTACCTATAGGAAGTAGTTTTATCCATTAAACCCGCACACAAATATCACTTTTTAGTATTTAGGATACATGTGTCCATCGCCGTCATCCTACTAGTATCATTTTCGAATTGTTTAACATCAAATGATGATTTCTATAGATCAATAGTTTTTAATTATGTTAGCAAGATGTCAGTGCAATTAATGCCAGGCATAACATCGTAATCGATTCATAATACAGAAATAAGGCTGTAGGCTACATTGTAAGTAATCAGCGGAATTTGTTTTCTTCATTTTTTGGACACCCTGTATAATAAAATCTGGAAATGTGAATCAATTGTTCCTTTCTACCACGCAGGTACACAGAAAGAAAGAAAAAGTGAGTTATCATCGAAAAATGAGTCATTTTGTCCGTGTAGTGACACACTATGGCTCAAAATGAGTCATTTTGTCCGTGTAGTGACACACTATGGCTCAAAATGAGTCATTTTGTCCGTGTAGTGACTCATTTTACGATAATGACTCACTTATTTTTTTCTGTGTATGTTCATAAACTTCATTAAAGTGTTTTTGATGAACAAACAACATTTATATACATTTTTGTCACACTGTGCACACAGAATTCATAGCTTTTTATATGAAAATTGACATATTTTGATCACCCTGTATTTTCATTTGACAATTAATTAACCCCTATAAATTATATATGACCGGAAGGGCCTTACCTTTGGCTTCTCAAATCTGGAGTTTACATATTTATTTAAATACACTATGTATAAATTAGGAAGCATACAGTAAATAACTTTTCATAGTAATATTTGTTTTGTTACACCCAATATATTTCCCAAGTCACCCTGTATACTGGAACAAACACTAGATATTTACAATCCTAGATATCTCAGCTTTCTAACAATGTATACTTTTGCACCCTTTGGATTTATACTTTTTTAGTTATTAGGCTTAGAGCATAATCACATGTAATTTTTGTCAAATGTATGCATGAGACGCAATAGGGTCCCAACTTAATAAATATGACCATATGTGACCGTCCACAACGAAGGGGCTGTGGAGTCGCAAATTGCTATTTCCCTGTACAGCCCAAAGTATGCATGTTACTAGTGTATTGGCGATTTTGAGATTTTACAAGAAATTGATCATAAATACTCTTTTAAATCACTCCGTAAAATCTCTGAAATAAATTTGAATCCAAAATGTGTTAAATCAGACATTTTCATGGACCCGGTGCTTCTCAATTATCCCCAAAATCTGTGATAAAAGAGCAAAGGATGCTTTTGACATGTATTATTTTGGCCGATTGTCGACAGCTGTACATGCACTCTATGCAAGTTGACCCCGATGTGTTTGGTATTATCGGAAAGCTGAGGCCATGACCTTTCTATATTTAGCACAATTGAGGCCTGTAAAACATTACTTGGCCAATAGCAAGGCTAGTAAGAAAGACCTTTTGGCTATAAACAATCGTAACCATGCTTGCCAACGCGACTTAATCAGGGCTCCGATTGGGGGAATCGTACCACGTGTTCAACTGAGCGTGCGCAAATGAACGTAAACAAAAAGGTCATCTCAAAGTCAGCTGTTAGTTTCCTAAAATCTAGATTACTACGACGCACTACTAAATCGCTATTTTAATCGGCTTTTCAAACAATTTCACTGTTGATTTTTATTTATATACTGTGTGAAAATGTTACGGATCTACTTATGATGCGATTTATGTTATACTGCCTGTATTTTTCGTTCATTTTCGTCATGGAAGCGCGGCAGCCTGAAAATTTGTCCAGTGCATCTAAGCTTACTTCCTGTGCAACAGGAACTAAACTAAACGGCTTAGAATCCACAGTGTAGAGTGACAGCAAAATATTGTAGATGCTTTAAATGATGCCAAATAATGATATAAATAATAGTTGACATGATAAAACAATATTAAGCCCTTTTGAAGGTAACCATGTTTTATATGGAATAACCGGAATGCACAGATTGTTTACCTTTTTACATTGATTTTTATTAATTGATTAATTAATTAATTAGTGTAAATTAATTAATTGTATTGGATGTTTATTTGATAATTTGATTACATTGCTTTATGACATACAAGTATTATTGTTAAAGACAAATTCAATGGAAAATTGACATTTCACTTTTCAGTGTTAACTTAAGGTAGGCCTAGGCCTATGCGCAATTAGCTCATTAATTTCTGCCTAATTAATAATTCAGGATATACAATAAATATTTTTTTAGTGATTCATTATTAATACTATGAACATCATTATGATTTGTGCCAAGTTTGATGAAGATCAAAGTACGTTTACATACCTGTTGCTAAGAAAATGTGTATCTGCCTATTTTAAAAATAGGTATTTTCAATTACCCAAACTTTAAAGCCCATTTTCCGTAAAGTTGATATTTCAAGTTGCCGCAGTTCAAAAGTGTATAACTCCGGTTCTAAGCATCAGAAAACATTGATCATGGTATCATTTTAAAGCTGAAAGTGTGCACTTTAAGAAAATATAAAAACCTCAAAAAGTCAGGATGGGCCCTCCACAGCCCATTTGTGGTGGATGGTCACATATGCCAGGCCACACTTCTTCTATTGCCAAAATGTAAATATTGTACTGAAATTAGATGTTATTGCTTAAAAATGTGTCTTCACACAGCAAACGGTCCTCAGAAGTCATTCTTTTTTATCAGAATATATGAAATATGTTCGTATAAGGGTCATAAGTGATGAGTCATGCATGTGGGTCATGGAGTATTATGTGGGTTATTTCGGCTCAAATATGGGTCATCTAAGGTCATTTTTTGGATTTGGATTTTTTTTTTTTTTAATTCAAATTTCGGGGACCCGCGGGTATCCATTTTGGACCCCTGGCATGCCTGATTGTCCCCTGATTGTCCCAATCCGTTGCAGTGTTCTCAATAAACCCAAACATAGCTTCCTGTGAGGATTTCTTGGGTCGTCTAAGGCCGTACAACCGGATTACAAACAATTCAAACAAACAATAAATGGCTCAAATATCTGCTTCACTCTGAAATACGAGGGGTTATCAAAAACATTGAAATCGCCCAGAAGTGAAGGAGCTAAATCGATAAAATCTTGTCAGTGTAATTACTGGTCCTTAAAAACATTATGGTGCAAAAATGGTCAAGTATGTTTACTTTTTATACAGGTAGCGCTAGATGCCAAGGCCATGTAAATCAATAACGTCTCCAAATGGTGCTGTGTATATGGTAAACGATAATGGTCCAAAATCTGATAATTGTGGGACGCCTTCCAGAGGAGTATGAGGCTTAGACATTTTGTCATTTACAGATATAAATTGAGACCTACGAGTGACAAATGACCAAAAATAAATAAAATCTGAGCATAATATTCTTCTGGAAGGTGTCCTACAAGAATCAGTTATTGGACCATTATAATTTACCATGGGCAAATCACCGTTGGAAGACGTCATTGATTTACATGGCCTTGGTATCTAACGCCACCTGTATAAAATGTAAACATACTTATGAGACCATTTTTGCACCATAATGTTTTTAAGGACCAGTGATTACACTGACAAAATTCCATCGATATAGCTCCTTCACTTCTGGGTGATTTCAAAAACTTTTTAATACCCCCTCGTACACTGCAAAAACACCGGTGTTAAAATAACACTGTTCGGTGTTCTGAGAGGTCCACACAAATTAGTGTTATTTCAACACTATCTTGGTGTTACATTGACACTTACAGTGTTATTCGTCACACTTGCAGTGTTAAAATGACACTACATGGTGTTGATATAACACCAAGAATTTAACACCGGTACACCGGTGTTGGTGTGGACCTCTCACAACACAATTGGTGTTATTTTTAACACCAGTGTTTTTGCAGTGTAGTTATGCATGCCACCAAACTTTGTCTTTTTGATATATCAAAGTTAAGCTAAACAAATAAACCTCTAGTGTATTCCAGTATGATTAGACATTCTTTGGCATTTAAAACCAAAAAAAAATGTCATCAATCTACTCACAATAAATCACTGTATAGGCCTATTACTTTTTACAGAGCATCGACCAGGCAAACTAGATGGCGCACGCCGTCCAGATCTCACGATGAATTGTCTGCAAACCTTCATGATAATACTGATACTAGGCACGATAACTTCCTTCTTCGTGGTCGTCGGTTTCTATCCAACTCATTTTAGTGTTGTACCAAGAAGTGTGTCACAATCATCGGTATATGGGTCGAGTCTATTGGACACAAATACCAGGTAATTTGCATGAAAAACATAGATCTACATACGTTGATTGGTATCAGAAGAAAACCCATACAGTCCTCAAAATAAGTAACTGACCAGGTAATAAATATGCTCTCAACTCCAACACTATAGCTCCTACGTAAAAATATTAGACTATAAAGTTGTAAGGACATTTCTTGTTTTTAATTTGAGATATTACACGTGAAGATTGAATGAATATTCTCTTAGTTATGTGCCCTAAACCAAAACAAAGCCCGTTTTTTCATTTTAACATTTCGTTCGTCTACACGCAGCCTCAAACTAGCAACAGGCAGATTATTGATTAACCAGTTAACTGGTACCAACAACTCACTGCTCGATAGTAAGACGGGGATTGGGGATGCATCAATTGATCAATGCAACCCATACACACACCTGTCACACTGTCCCGCGTGTTCAAACCCCAAGTGTTAAAATGTAAACTGCACTTGTTCTATCCTTTTCAATATCGCCTTCTTAATTATTAACCGATCTTAATGAATAATAATGTATCAAGTTAAAGAGGATAATTTTTTTTTACAACTTTATTGTTTACTATTTTTATGTAGGAGCTATAGTTTTGGAGTTAAGAGTAGGCCTATTACCTGGTCAATCACTTATTTTGAGGACTGTATATTTGTCTCGTTACCCTGGAATAGAATTAGGTCCGTGTGCACAAAACAACTTTGGTCTAAAAGAAGAATAGTCCTCCCAGAAAGGATTTCGTATGCTTATATACACATTGAAAAAAGTATCGCACCGCTGGTTGAAAAGTGCAAATGTGGCCTCGAATTTTGCCACCATGGTGTGATATTAAGGAACATTTGTTTGCGAAAACTGTCCAGCAAAATGTTATGCAATACAGAACTAATATAATGACTATTTAAAGTTTTTAAAGTCTATTCAATATCGCGTTATACCCAAACTTGTTTCATGCATGCTTTTGGACAAAAACATGCATTTCCCCTTGGCCTTGAAAAACATAACATCAATTACGTCACAAACTAAAATGTGGCCTTTTTATTGCATAACATTTTGTTGGACAGCTTACGCAAACAAATGATCCTTAATATCACACCATGGTGGCAAAATTCGAGGCGAAATTTGCACTTTTCAACAAAAAAAGCAGTGGTGCGATACTGTATTCAATGTGTATATTTAAATGGGTACCGGCATTCTTCAGTGCTGGGAAGGTAATATACTCGCGGTGGAGGAGGTGTAGCGAGCCCCACACAGCAATATTATAAAAAGGAGTGAGTCTGGCCCTATCGCTTTGAAAGAGAGATGGAATTACAGGATCGACCGCCTTTACCCTTTTTTATTCTTATAGATGAGCTTATTTTACATTATTGATGGATCGTAAAAAGGGCAACACAGAGTTATATTAGCGTTAATTTGGTTCCGTAGAAGAAGAATTCATTGGTAGATTACCAGTGTAGTCATCTTCGGAGCCTTGACGTCACCCTTTTTAAGATGAGCCCTCCAGATGTAAATATCTTGGAAAAAGACTATTGAGGAAAAATCACTGTGTTGCATAGCTTTTCTTCATCTATTTGTATATAGTCTATGCTCTTAAGGGATTTTATCATTTTTGTGTGGGGATTTGCAATCATAATTATGTTTTTATATGTTATCGCTGTTTTATCATGTATTTATATTAGGAGTTGCTACATGATTTTTTGATGACTTTATGCGTTCTGAAAATTGAATAAAATGCGAAATCCAGGTTGCCTCGGCCGAAAAAAACCACAAAAAGTCGGCCATTTTGGGTGAAAAAACAGTCTTTTGATCATAACTCAGTCACTTTTGGTATAATTTATTTGATTTTAGTGGCCAAACCCACTGCAGAAATGCTGTTGATTAATTCCCTATTGCTTTCCCTTGCAGTGTGTGGCAGACCAAAATACAAGACGATTTCTCCCTTCGTGGATTATCTCAAGGTATCGGAGACATTCATCAACTCAATATCTTAACAATTCCTCATCAAGATCAAGACCTCACTACAACTATAATGAACAATGCCAATCTCTCCCGTGCAATCCAAATGATGCTGCAGGATCGGGAGCAGGAGGAGCCGGAACAACCTCCACAGCAACAGCAGCGGAAGCAATGCAATCCTCTCAAAAACATCCTGCTGTTAAAAACACACAAAACCGGCAGTTCAACGTTACAAAACATTCTCTATCGTTTTGGAGACGCCCGAGGTTTATCCTTTGCACTGCCTGTCAGTGATGTCTACCTGGGTAGCCCTGCGCTGTTTCTTCCCAGATTCGCCATTCCTTCACCACGTGGCTATAATATTCTGGCAAACCACGCGAGATTTCAGAAATCAAGTAAGTTTCGAAAAAAATTGGTCGCGCATACTTTTTCCAGAGCAACCGAAATACGTTAACATGGTTAAAGAAATAGATGTAAGCCCACCCTCGGGCCCACTCTACGTTTCTTGGCCTACCTCTTCAAACCTAGAATCTGTCATGCATGGGTATAGTGTGGCCAATGCGGTCATCCAGACCATGCAATACATACACAACATTTTCTCTCCGCGTAGTGTATTGAAAATGCGAATTTGGGAACGTCACAGATTTGTTTTTTAAATGGAGCTATTCTGGCTTATCCTTGTCATGCTTGTTGTTTTGTGGCACATTTGGTATCAAATTTTGCCAAACAGATTCATCCAAATGTCTATCTACTCCGTTTGGTCAAATGATAATTGGAAGTCACGTAAACAAAGTGTATGACTTTTTTGTTGAGCACTTTATTTTCAAGTCAATCACTGAGATCAATTTTCCCATATGTACATAATAGGTACCGGTAAAATCATTTTCAATTCAAGCTTGATAAAATACCTTACTCTAGGATTAAGCCAAATCAGGGCCGTCAGAAGGGGGTGCGTTGGGTGCGGACGCACCCCTTAAAAATCTCTTCTTTTTTTTAAATTTCTTTTTTTAGGGTAACATGTTGTTTTATGAATGGAAAATGGGGTCAACGATGGCAAGATACATGAAAATTGTGTCCTAAATTCGCTGTAATGCTCAGAGCTTCCGGGGGCTTCGCTCCCTGGACCCCCACCAGCTGGGGCCCTAAGGCGGGCCCCTGGACCCCACCCGTTATTGGCTTCGCGCCAGAGGCGCTCGCATCGTCAGCGTGCTGCAGCACTAACACTCTGACGTCATACTACTACTTCCGGTAAAAAATCGTGAAAACGCACCCTCCTTTCCGGTAAAAAAATCGTGAAAACACACCCCCCTTTCCGGTAAAAAATCGTGAAAACGCACCCCCCTTGGGCAAAAGTTGCTGACGGCCCTGCAAATGTACCCAAAAATGGCTTCAATTCCCCCACACCCCCACACAAATGTCCATAGATTACCTCTCCGTAATTGAAAAACCGCCCTCATTCCATCAAAGCAGTAACACCCCATGGTTAAAGAAAGTCCACGAATTTTAATCATTGCTTCTGATGACTTTTATATGCACAGGTATGGTCAATATGATGCCACGTGGTACCAAATTCATTAGCATAGTCCGGTTCCCACCAAGCCAGTTTGAAAGCATGTACAGTTATTACAGTTTCAACAACAAATACCACACGTCAGTGGAAGGTTTCGCCCGAGATCCGAAAAAGTATTACAAAAGAGAGGAGCGCAGTCCAAGACACAGCGCCCTCAATCCAGTTCTGTACGACTTGGGATTGAGCAAAAAACTTTTGTCCTTGCAGACTGAAATCGCAAGATGGATTAAATACATTGATCAATCGTTTGACCTGATATTGGTGGCGGAATATCTGTACGAGTCGTTAGTATTGTTGAAGGAAATGATGTGCTGGAGTTGGGAGGACATCACATTCTTTAGCAGTAATAAAAGAAACAACTCCATTGTTAAGCCACTTCCCGCCAAGACGGTAAAACAGCTGCTGGAGTGGCAGAGCGGGGATTATAAATTGTATTTGTACTTTAACAGGACGCTCCATGCAAAGATTCGCCAATACGGAGTGAAACGAATGCAAGCAGATGTAGAATACTTGAGAACTAGAAATGAAGCGTTGGCTCATCACTGCTTAGCGGGAACTACGAAGAGTAAGGAAATGCATGGTAAAACAGTGATCGATAGATACGTACTGAAACCGACAAAGCAGAGGAACCATACTTGCGCTAGAATGACCTATCCAGCGAGTGATTATTTAGACATCTTACGTAAGAAACAGACTAAGCTCCTGAAGAAGAGGAGGACTTTATGAGCGAGAAAAATACAGAGTGGGAAACTCGACTTTGGTAGTGGAGATGATGATCTTAATATGACCTCAAAACTAGTATAACCTTTACTTGAAATATTAATTGCTTGAAAAACATAATGTGCTCCTGAAGAAGAGGAGGACGTTAAATACATGGTGGGAAACTCGACTTTGGTAGTAGAGATGATGAACTTAATACAACCCGGAGAATGACCTCAAAACTTGTATAACCTTTACTTGAATTGTTAATTACTTGAAAAACATAATGTCCATTCTAGCCAAAAGTTACTTGAATAGAGTTTAGTGTTACATCCCAAACACGGAAGGTCTCTAGGGAAAGGTTCTAAAAAGGGGTAATGTGGGTGAAGATATACAAATTGGGATCATTGGGTGAAACCGTGGGGATTTATAAAAAAGGGGGTCATCCAGTGACAACGTGTTCATAAAAGAGGGTCAATGTGGCCGAATATGCCGTCATCCGTTTTACATGTTTTATGTGAAGTTTATCAAGCGCTGTAACTTTTGAACTATGAATGTGATGTATATAAAAGTATACATTTTTGGATAGGAAATGAGTCAGTGAAACTATTTTTGGCATACAATTTCAATAAACAATTTGGTAACAAATGCTGAAATGGCATTTTTGAGGTAAAAAAAACATAATTTCTGACACTTTTTGGTCAACATTTTAAAAACTAAACATTGTCATGAACAAATTAAAATAAATATCCTAGAGAAGTGTCTTTAGATGATTTTGGTGCAATTTGGGCATTTTTTTAAAAAAAACCTGATTTTGCCGGAAAATGTCTAGCCACTAAAAAAGTTATTTTTTGGTTAAAAGTTTTTAAAAATCTGCATTTTTACTGAAATTCGATACCAAAAATGTTTTCTCTGACTCATTTCCTTTCCAATAATGTGTACATTATATACATCACATTACTATTTCAAAAGCTACAGCACTTGATAAATCATATCAAAAGGGTTAACATCCCTTAAGAAAATATGCTGCCGCGCCTCCAGGAAACTCTGTTGTTAGGGACGCACCATTTGATTTTCAGGGGGGCGCATGGAAGTTGGGGTCGGGCGGATTTTTTTTTTTGCCACCAAAGTAGACGACTTTTTTTTTCGCGGCAAGTTTTTTTTTTAAGACAAAGGCGGCAAAGGTGTTTTTTAGGTTTTTCTGTTTTTCTTTACATTGAGTTGGGCCTTTCGGGTGAGTCATCTTTTTTTTTTTACTCAGCAGTGGGTCATCTTTTGTTTGTCCTGGTTGGTGGGCAAAGTTGTTGTTTTTCCTGGATAGTGGGCAAAGTTTTTTTTTAACTTCCATGCCCCCCCCCCCCCCCCTCCCTGAGTATCTAATGGTGCGTCCCTTATTTGTAATGTCACCTTCTGTCATGATGTCATGATGTCATTGCTCTGATTTTGCTTGTGCGTGTCAATACCTTCCACACGGCTATTATTCTGACCATACACAAAACAGATTTCAAGGATTACTGACCCAATACCAGGCATGTTTGTACTTATTTCAATGCATTTCTCATGGTGATTGAAAATATGGTAATGAAATTCAATAATTTTGACATTTTTTAAACATTTTTAAACATTTTGGAATGTCGTCTGCAGACGGGTGGAAAGTGTTAATACCTTACTATTGCCGTCGAACAGAGATTTGGAAGAGTTCAGATGGAAAATTAGTTGTTATTGTTCGGATTAAATTAACTACATTAAGCCTAAAAAAAGTTGGATTGCCCTTTCACCTCAATTTATTTTTGGGTCGATAGGTCATTTTTTTTTAGATGTCAAAGAATCATTACGAATCACACGTTATATTTTTGTCTATATTTCTTCATTTTCTAAGTCCAAAACAGGACCTTCGAATCTTAGATGACCCATGTTTGACCCTAAATAACCCACATAATACCCCTTGACCGACACCATAGGAATTGTAACTCATAACCCAAGATCCTATACTAAATTATTTAATTTATTCTGATCAAAAAGTATGACTTTTGAGGATCGTTTTCTGCGTAAAAATACAATTTATTTCGAAAGTGACAGCATCTAAATTTAGTACACACTGTGTACATTTGGTTAATTAAATATGGCCTGTCCATGATATTATTATTATATATCATTATAAATATTTGTAACTTTTTGTAGGGGAATATGGGGCAACTGGTCCGTGGGGCAACTGGTCCGAAATGAAGGATTTTGTAATTGTTTGGGCATACTGCTTTCTTTTGAACAGTACGGCTTATGTTGAAACTTACATATATCCTTACCTTCTACATTCCAAAACATTTGCTACTTTAGGGTATTTACACATGTGATATTCTCCAGATCTGTGAAGTCACCTCCTAGTGACTGAGTGAAAATTCACAGATAGTATGGGCGATTTAAGAAGATGGGTTTAGATCATGTTTAATGGACTTTATATTGATAGATGCAACAGTAAATAATTATATACATACAGTAGGCCTACAGTCATCTTAAAGGGGCGTGTACATCTCAAGTGTTTGTCCTGGACAAAAATCACATGACTCGCTTCGCTCCCAAGTCCTCGCGTGCCGGGCAAAAAGCCGATGATGCAATACTAAGTCGTAAAAGATGTGCACATAAATCGACAAAATGCTGTACGAACAAAATATAATATATCTAGAATTGTTTCAAAAAGTAGTGTTATTCGTTACATTTAAATCAGAATTACATTCTTTAACAGTAAATAAACAACTTTTGAGCGAGAAACTATCTTAAAACTGCAAAGATTAAGAAATATAAAGCATTTTAAACATCTAATTTAGAGAAGAGTGGTATGTTGAACCATATTACTTTTGTTTGTTATTGAATTCACATAGCGCATATTTGGCTCAGCGGTAGAGCATTGGACTAGTAAACCGGAGGTCGTGGGTTCGAATCCTATCACGGCTTGGCATTTTATTTTAATCGTTTATATACATTTTTTTTTATTAGTTTTCGATAATTGTTTATCATTTCGTATAATTATTCATTATTGTTCCATTAGAGTTTATTTTGGAATGTGGAATTATTTACGATTTCATTTTAATTTTCCACTGACTGTTTAGTGTGCATGGCATCATGAAAGGTGACATGTACCGCGGTATACCACCGCACTGTCCTACTCCTATTACAATAGAAACTCGTGGTGTGTTATTATCGATTGAGCTAAACTTGTAAAGTAAATGCCAGCCGTTATGTAATACAAATCAATGTGCCTGTATTATTATTATTTAAATAATGTTTATACACCACCATTTGTAGTTTCTGAGTAATATATTTAAAACTAGCTAGGACGGTTCACGGATTTCGCGGCTCGAAAGGGATGTTTGAATTTGATCTCAATATAATATAATCCAAGCTGCTATAGGCAAAAGCTATATACAGATGACCGTGCAGCTATTTCGTGAAAAGCTATACAGCCGATGATCCGGCAGCAACCCATACCCTACTCCTAACCCCAACCCTAACTCTAACTCTAACCCTATAAGGCCAACAAAAGGTAGGGTCGGTAGGTCGGATTTGTTAAAAGATTTTTATTTTTTTATACGGATATTGTATTTGGGAATTTAAATTCGGCATGGATACTGTGAATTAAAGTCCAAACACAAAACACATCGCTTTGACAGTATAGAACTCTTGTTCATGAGTTTGCGACATTGCTGCTTTACTCTCGGCCACCTTCACACTGCTGATTTCGATCTCCAATATTGTCGAATTGTTTGCAACACTGCAAACTCGGTCAAATATAATTTTTGCACCAAGTTTGCAACGCGCAGATACCGTGTAGGTCGCCGCCATTGTTACAGAAAGCGAAATAACGTTGTGTTGAAGTTTTGTTAGAAATATATACGTGAGAGTATTACTAAACCTATTTTTCCTGTACTAACTACCCCCAACTTTTTATACTATGTTGAAATTAATATTCATGCCGTTGAGCAACATTTTGGGAACAAATATTAACCGTAACTAGATTTCTTCATATTTTCTTACAGTATAAAAAATGACATCACTTGCACGTGCGAACAATTTTCATTTAGTCCTTTTAATAGTCCCCGCGGGTGTCAAGTTCACGCAATAAAACATCATGTTACACGAGATTGCGCATTGGGGGATGGTGTTATAAAGACCAGATTGAATATGTCATACGAAATCAGGAATAAAACGGTCCGTTTGGCCGTTCAAATTGCTAAAAATGTTGTTTTAAAAAAATAATCGAAAATAAAAAAGAATACGGTCGGCACCATGGTACACGGTCGGTCGGACGTGGACAAACAAACAATTTATTTTTCTTGGCCTAACCCTACCTTACCCTAACCATAACCCTAACTAACCATAAGGCTAACCCTTACCCTTACCCTTACCCTTACCCTTACCCTTACCCTTACCCTTACCCTTACCCTTACCCTTACCCTTACCCTAACCCTTACCCTTACCCTTACCCTTACCCCTACCCCTACCCCTACTCCTACCCCTACCCCTACCCCTACCCCTACCCCTACCCCTACCCCTACCCCTACCCCTGACCCTGACCCTGACCCTGACCCTGACCCTGACCCTGACCCTGACCCTGACCCTGACCCTGACCATAACCCTACCTAAACATTACCCTTACCCTAACCATAGGTTGTACAGTCTGGTACCATAGTTTGTATAGTCTGGTGAAGCAATTGGCTACCCGATGATAGGTCGTATAGTCACATATAATAAACAGTGGTAGATTTGTCAAGTAATTGAAGCAACGGTGTGTAGTGTAGTGTAGTTGTAGTTAGTTGCGATTTTGTCTCAAAACAGAATGAACATATAAAATGGCGATACATTCTTAGTTTTACTCAAACCCTGGTATTTGAAATTTGGGCATCGATGGGTATCATTTTGTGACAGCCTGTGTAAGAATAAATGCACCAAATTGGAAACAGACAATTTTGCGCATTTGACTTAAATGTTCTCTGAACACTTTGGAATACGTTTCATTTATATATGTAATGTTAGCATAATACTGAAGTTTTGACAATTTCTTTTGCAAAATCCCACATGAATGGAATCTGAAGAATGAGCACGTGTTTACCATGTTTGAAAGTTGATCAATGTGTATTGTTTTGAAATATACAATCAAACATTTTATAGCTCATGGGGCCTCAGAAATTGTTAATGTTAAAAACTTATTTTACAACTTATTGAGCCACTTTTTGGCGCACCCGCTACGACGGTCGCCTCTATCATGTCTATAATGTTGAGTTTAGACATAAAACTAGTCGGCATACCCACCTGTGATCTTTTCCAGGGGACGCCCTCAATCCTGGAAAAATTGAAAGCAGATTTTCTTGCAGATTTACTTTTCTGATCATAAATCATAAATATATTCCAAGGTACAGAGTGATACAATTCCTAATAACCTCAAAATCAAAGTAAATTTAGAGTAAAATTTAAAATTAAAAAAAGATTGTACCGCTCGGTACAATCTATTTTCATGATTTTAAAGTAATTAGAAATCGTATCGATCTGTAACTTAGAAGATCTTTATGATTTATGATCAAAAATGCAAATCTGCAAGAAAATCTGCTTTCATTGTAAAATCAATGATAGAGGGCGCTACTTGGAAAAGATCACATACTATGCCTTTAAGTCTCACAGTGTTTCACAGTACAAATAAAATATCTGTTTCACCTGTGGTATGATGTGGTCAAGACGAGAGAGAGATTTTGGACAGCGAAAACGGAAAATTACCCTCAAAATGTATACAGTCATGTTTTTGCTGTTTTTCTCCGTATTGTATCGATAGATGTAAGACTAAGAGCACGATTTCAACACAGAAAATGGAATTATTGTTGGATTATATCTAAATATAATATGGAACGATCATATTATTGCAAGAGTTAAAGGTTTTGTACTTGCAGATAGCATAATATGAACTTTAATGTATTACTATGCTTTTAGCATACTAGAATATTTCTAATCGGTCACATTCATTGTATGTTTGTACTTTATATTTCAATGCATTTCACATGCTGATTCCAAGTATGGTTATGAAATTAAACAATTTTGACAACAGTTTGAGACATTTTAGAATGTCGTCTGCAGACGCCTGCCACGTGGAAAGTGTTAAAACTAGCTTATATAATAGAAAAGGTAGTTGGCAAATAAGGAACAAACGCGTAACCTACAATCTTTCCTGATCTTTGTACCATTGAAATTGACAAAAGAGAACTGTAGTCAATCTCGGGAAGAAAAACACCCTTTACTTTTGACATGTTTGACATTGCTGAAAACTGACGTCATGAAAATAATGTTCACTATTGCAAACTATATGCAGCGGGATATACATGTACATTGTATCAAACACCATTGTAAATTATCAGGTGATGTATGTATTTAGACCAATAATATGGACAACATCTAATTCATTTGTTCTTGTGGGAAATTAACACAAACGAATAGGCCTATCCACGCATATAATTTTATTTGTTCAAAATGTGTATATCAAATTGTGAATGAAAGATTCGAAAAGGTCATCGACCCGGGCAGTGACTTGTGTCTGTTTTATTTACAGTCAAGGTTTAAATCAAATAAAATTCCGAACAACTCGTATCATTTTATTTTAGTTATATCGAAATAACCATAATGAGCACTATATCTGTATAGTTGCGTTCAATTAGATTATAGTCGATTTGACACTCAAGTCAAGTCTAACATTTTTTATTTATTTTATGCTCACGTGATCCTAAAAGAAATTAAGCTTAGTTGCAAAAATTGTCAATTTAGGCAAATCTGATAATTTTCACGAATTCAAAATAGTTCCATTAAAACGTTACGCCAGCATTTTATAATTACGCTCTCGCAGCAATGAGCATGATGAGTTCAGCACGGTATCAAATCCACGCAAACTACCGCCGCCCATATCAGGCCGTGAAAGCCGTGAACCGCGTAATGTACTTTTGAAGATACAACTCTCTTTTTGAATTTTGAAGCAAATTACAAATATCGGTGCAGTCAATAGTTCGGTCAGCCAAGCCCTATGGCCATGTGTTTTGAACTGATCACCCAAAAAGGGTGGCGGCGTTGCATTTTTGATGACGAATCATCCATCTCTCTCTATTAACTCAACAACTAAATGTGGTAGAGCTATGGTTCAGGTGTCATTTGAAAGCTTATTTATCTAGCTACACTGTGTGAATAAATCAGGTATTTTTATAACTGTTTGGCTGAGATATGATTGATTATATTTCGAAAGTCAGGGGTGGCGGCGGTGGCGGTGGCGGCGGTGGCGGTGGCGTTGTGTACAATCTCTATGGGGAATATAGAAAATGTTCCCAATTCTACGTTCAAATTATAATAACTCCTGATCTCTGTATGGTACAAACATGATTTTGCGCTCATTTTATAGATTGTTTTATATTCTATAAGTTTCTATTTCAACAAACCTGTCAACTATTACGTAAGAATTGTAATCACGTATCGATTGAATTGTCCTTGGCCTTTTCCCTATTCACTACACAGTGATTTGCCCTAATTCATCGGTTTTACATACGTGACTATAACAACAGAATTATTCAACCGATGATAGCAAAATTATACCTTTTTGGAAAGCTCTCAAATACGGGAATTCAAAAATCTCGCTTAAATCAGGATAGGGTGAATAGCCCAAAAAATATTTGTGAAAACTCAAAAAAATATGAAATGTAAACGTTTGCGCTCATTTACTTCCCGATATAGTATATTTCAACAAGTTACTCTTGACAACCATTATGTTCTGATGGGTAAATTGCATGAGGAACTTATATGCACAGTAAAATGATGATTGGGATAGGAATAAAAAAAATATTGAGCTTTAATCAAAATATGAAAAAAATCGATATTCTTTGAACATTCTTAATCACAAGATGTTACCATTAGGTCCTGTGCAAATTCCAATCGCATATTTAGATTCCTTGTGAGATTACCGTTCAGAAAATATATACTTTTTATGGGGTAGAACAAGTAGTTATTGCGATATGCTAATTCGAATTTCAGATGGTGTAAAATGTAAAAATCTGGACATGCAACGGGAAGGGTGGCGAGTTCAAAACACATGGCCCTATAGTATTATGAAAGCTATGAAGATTGTTAAACGGGGTCAGTCGTCACAAACATGCACAAACACAATAGTCAAACGACCTTGCTATTGTCATGCTATTGTCAACACTCCCTACACAGAGGTCTGCTGTGCAAATCTGTACGATGATATTCGCATGTAATGTCTATGGCAGATTTCATTCCGTGGTATGAAGCTATGAGGTTTCCGTGGTCTTCGCTATCTCCAAGCAGATAGAGCAATACGTACACGGACTTTTTTGTAGACGAGGGTTCATTTCATGATTTGGTGAGGTTTAGAATGAGTTAGGATTCCTGTAATTTTGAAGACCACGGATTTTCAAAACGTGAATTGTCCAACATTTTACGACATAAATTTGGTCACCAAACGTATTTAAAACTATACATTTTACCATTCTGCAGCTGTTATTGACCCTCCTCTATAATTCTATATGATTTTTAACTCGTTTCTCAGTTTTTGAGAAGCCCAAATAGACCATTTTCCGAAGCTATTTCTAGCAAATATTGCAGTCACTGATACTCCATTGTTTTCTTGCGTATAACAAAATATGACATGCAGCGTGACCTCCCTACTGGCTGGGTGGTGTAGGAAATAGGAAAATCGATTCAAGGACATAAGCCGACTGGCTTCTTATTTACATAACAATTGTCCTTTGCAGATCATGTTCATAGACTAGCTAGGGGCCATTCAATGTAGGCCTACGGAGTAGTAAACACAATTATATTTACAGGACATTCTTTATCGCAGTGAAATTGCAAAAGAAAAAAAGTATCATTCAACATTCAATAAATATAGCGAACGATAAGCAATCCTTTCAATTTATTAAAACAAACACAGTGTAATAACAAAACAGAAAAGAAAACCCCATCCCCATCCGCAGGATTCGAACCACTGACCTCATGATAGTGAAGCCGGCGCTTTGACGTTTGAGCTAATGAAGGCTATACATTAACGTTTTGAAGAAAAACATTACATAGAGTTCAAAATACAAATATCTCTTAAATCGGAGGATAAAATGCTATATTTCGATTGGTGTGCATTTTTAACATGGGTTATCGCCCAAAAGTTGATTATATGCTGAAGGAGATTGTAATTCTGATTTCATTATAATGCATAACACTATTTTTGAAACGATTTCAGACACCTATTTCGTTCGTAAATAAATTTCACCATTACGTTTGATCGATTAAAATTCGCGGCAAATCTATTGCACCATGGGTATTATTACTTGGAAACACGGAGACTCAGATACATAGGGAGTCATGTGACTTTTGTCCAGGACAAACACTTGAGATGTACACGCCCCTTTAAGATGTTAAGTGCATATTGCATTTGATGGGTGCTATATTGTAGTGTGATCAGGGACTTTCCGAAATATGATTAAAACAATATAATAGGTTGTGGTTGTAACTACCGTAAAATGTCGCATGTTGCTATTTGGACATTGGTGGTTTGGATTTGCGATCAATATTATCATTTAAAGAATGCTTCAACTCAAATCATTATCACGGGTATTCATTTGGTAGAGTTATTAGTTTATGAATTTGCAAATAACAACGTATACCATTTCTTCAGACACTCGAACGCCGTTATGATTGCGAATTCAAAGATACTCGCTGGCTACAGAAAACTTTGTAATGGCTAAAAACAAAAATGCAGTTTTGCTTTTTTCTGAAATGTTTGGAGTTATTGATTATTATGACAAATGGTGGTATATTTTAAAACATTTTGGTGTAAAAATGTATTGCGTCACAGGCGTGGTTGAATAATGTTTCATCTCGACAAAGTGCTGAGTCATTTGTTGGGGCAAGTGGTCCAAAGGGGTAAGGGGCAACTGGTCCACCTGCAAAAGCTTAATCAAAATTGTAAAATTCAATTTGAAAATTAGTTGTTAGTGTCAATAAAACATGACTCGGTATTGAAATGTGAATAGAATAATATGGAATAATTCTCATTCTTTCTAGTTCTTAGACATTTTGGGTCTAATACCACTATTTCTGCTATTGAATGATTACAATACGATATGAAATTGCTCTAGAATGGTTTAAAACCTCGGTATTATGAATTACATCTTTATTAATGGTGTCTGTAAAGATATTTGCAATGACAAAATATCATGATTTATGTATTTTATTAACTTCTTTTTGTGTATATTAACCGTTGGTCATCATTACATTGACTAACTTCCCCTGTAACATGAAAAGCTGGCTAAATATCAAGATGGTTTATTTTAAGTACTAAATGATGATTATATGAAGTAAATAAATCATTAAAGAAAGGGTATATATAGACAATATATGGGGCATCTGAATATCACAACCATGTAACCATTTAACTAGGTTTCATACCGTTTTATCTAAAAAATGTGCAGTCGAAAATTTCGCTTGCTTTATACACCATTAGTATTACAGCCATTTACACGTTAACCATGCAAACTGTATAAAACATGGGTTTCATGAGACATGTATCCTTTTTACACGTTAAATAATATGGAAATTTTGTTGTAAAGAAAGTACTGCCTAGTTTCCGTGTTGTCATTCACTGATTTCTGTGTATTCTAACCGTTGGAACATATAGAACCAGTTGCCCCAATGATGGGGAAACTGGTCCACGCCAAATAAAGTGTTCAGTTAGTGGTAATTAGCCTTTTCTTTAGATATTTTTAAACATTGATTATGGGTGATATTTTCATAGCAATTCCATAAATATTTACACGAGCTTTAATCTTTTATATCATGAAATGTGCTTAACCGGACCAGTTGCCCCATTCTCCCCTATAGGTTTTTGCTTGTTCTTTATTTTGAAATGTGGTAAAATAATTACTGCTTCAGTTCGTGTGACTTCGTTATAAAAAATGGTTCATACTTAATTCATGATGACTATTATAATAACACAAGGTGTTGGATGGATCTCAATAGCTTTTAAATGTACAGGTTTACCATTTTTCTTACCAGATCACCCAGATCATCTGCATGTGGCCTAAAATAGTTTATTTTTCTGACTTGAATTTCGAATAATATTTTTTTTTAATCATTCTATGTAACAGGCGACACTTATCTTGCCAAATTAAATAATAATTTACTGAATTTAGGTATTTTTCAACTGTTAAAGCATTCCAAAATGTATGTCTCTGTTGTTTAGAATAAATAAAAATATGTCGTGGTTAATATTTGAGACACCAAGATAGAGGTTACGTGGATATGGTATGGGGTCACATGAGGGGTCAATCGAGGTCATTTGGGTGACAATTTTGTACTCCAAAAATGTAAAAACTTATGATTTACTGGATTTTTATTTTTCTTATCTTAAATCATTCAAAAATGTACGTATCTGCTGTTTAATGTTTAGAATAAATGACATTTTCTGAGTTAATTACGGAAAACAAGTTAGAGGTTATATGGATATGGTATGGGGTCACATAGGGGTCAATTGAGGTAACGAATTTGTAATTCCCCAATGAATGAGTATCAGAAATATATCGATATTCCAGATAATAATGAACCCCCTATAGAGGACAACAACAATATTAAGTCCGGAATTCCATGACTCTCTCTATGAAAAGTATATGGAATTCCAGATCAAACTTAAAAGAAGTATTGAATTCCAGATCAAACTTCAAAAAAAGTATGGAATTCCAGATCAAACTTCAAAAAGTATGGAATTCCAGATCAAACTTCAAAAAAGTATGGAATTGGTGGGGAAAAGTCTGGAATTCCGATGTCCTCTATAGGGGGGTCTAAATTGTGAAAAGGTCTGGAATTTCATGAACATGTGCCAACAAAAAGTATGGAATTCTATTGAAAAATGTGTGGGGAAAAGTCTGGAATTCCGATGTCCTCTATAGATGAGGTGACCGTTGTTTACATCAGTAGTGTTTACATATTGATTAGCGCCTGATCTAAAGACATGCTAGGGGTACTAGTCCATGACTACTGCATACATCATACTATATGAAAGCAAAACACACATCACTGAGCGCCAATTTTAAAAGCACATGCCCTTATGGTGCGCACGCAAACCGCCGGGCAACCAGATTTAGTACCTGGTCTCTCATTGTGCTTAGGGATGCATACCATGACTTCTGCACCATTACACCGTAAGCATGGTAAGTAACGATCAATCAAGTGTGAATTAAAGCACCGTTCCCTGTAGGTGCGCACGCAAACCGCCGGGCACTACGTCACCGGTCACACCATCTATAGAAGGGTTCATTATTATCTGGAATAGCCCATTTAAAAAAATTAAAATATTGTAGAAAATGACCAAAAGGTGCTATCGTAAGAAAATTGACAATATTGTAGTGATATAGCCTTAGCATTCACATGATATATGATTTTTTTACAAAAATGTTGTATTAAAGGGACATTAAGTGGTGTTGAAAATTTTAAATGTTTAAAAATTTACTTCAGAATTCAAGATGAACATTAAAAATTGCCATTATTGTTGTTTCTACTAACAAAAACACAGCAAAACTTGATTAAAACAATATCATCGCTATTTATTGAAAAACGCCCTCTATGCAAATATGGTTCGCGTTATGTATCAGGCGTACTGCAGGGGGATACTGTCGGACGTAAAATGCTTGTGTCGCGGCTGTACGAGCATTTTGAATCGACGTTTTCTTGTACAAAGAGGGCTGATTTTTCTTAATCCTTATAGGTGTAAGTTCGTACATGTAATACAATTATTAAAAAAATACTAATCCCAGTTTTTATCACAATTGAGGGCGCAGCCTCCAACACATCTCTTAGTGTCCCTTTAAGTGATATCGATCAATTTATTGATTTGGACTTGGGTCTCAGTTTGGAGCCATAGTATGGGTATAGTTGGCTGAGAATTATATGTATTTTCAAATCAATTATGATGCCATTTAACAATGATCTTGATGATTTTAACAACATATATTGTTTATCGACATGTAATAATAAAACAATAATAATAATTGGTGAATTTATAGAAACCCTGTATAATTCCATTACGGGGCACGAAACATGATATTGCTGATTTTTGCGTTGTTCTAACGCCATGTCAGGATGCCATTGAATGAAGGAGTGACTAAAACTGTAAGCAATATCTAATATCGACTGCCTATTTTAATTAAAATCATTACAAAATTAAAAATTCAAATGTGTAAATGCTTTCTGCAGTTGTGGTGAAAATATAACATTGGTCAAACCAAAAATTCGCCCAAGTATAATACATTGTAGAGCTCATGTTATGTTACAAAATAGGACCTAAAAATGGTTGGATTGCCCATTCCCAACCGACCGTAAAAATCAAAAATCTCGGTCGTGTTTTTGTTTGTTTTTTGAAAATAAAAAATAAATGAAATAATTGAGTACACATTCGCCACCTATATAAATGATCTCAATTGACCCTGTGGCCGACCAATCATATGACCATACCATGCCCATAAACCTCTTGTCCGAAATATCCAGAACCTTTAATGTTTTGTATACAACATAGACATTTTTGAATGATTTAACATTATGAACTTTTGAGTGTCCCAGCAGAAATAAGGTCTGACTGAAATTTGCAAAGATCGTATTTTTTGGATTTTCCCCCTCACGGTCCCAACTTTAACCTATTATAAAAAGAGTTCCCCAATAGTACATTTTTGTGCATTTTTTTTTGGTGGTTATTGAATACTTCATTAATATTTTAAAACAAAAAACCAGCGTATAGGCGCAGTGTCCGGGTATCGTCAAATAAATGGCAATGTTGACAGGCCTCTACTTGAAGGACCCCCTGACTTAGAAATAGATACTCCTATCAAATCTCATTTGCATTCTGATGATTGAGATTGTTTGCACTTCCTCCCATAGGGAGTTGCCTATATTGATTTGAACATCATATACAAATAGTGATCATCATTTAAATTTATTTATTTATTTATTTATTTGAACATACGCTTTTAAAACAGCGGCACCCGTCTACCCGACGGTGCGTTCATATACAGAAAATCACAAGATTAATACACAATTATATACACAAATTACAAATTTTTACCATGAGATAGATACATATTATATACAGACACAAAGTCAATCATACAAAATTGATCTGAAATTATGTCAGGCACACGTGGAAAATGGCACTATATATGTATATACATGAACAAATATATTAAATTCAGTCGTCATTGTTTGCGCATTTCGTCTCTAATCGTGCCTTCCATGCACGCTTGGAGAAGGACTTACAAAATTTGTCAAATACATGATAAAAGTCGTTAACATTGCTTATATTACAAAATGTGGTGTATGTACTACCTAGCATTAATTTATATTTTACATCAAGATCGCTAGAGATAAATAGCACCCATGGCCATACATCAATACCATTTAAGTCAATTAGAGCCTTTTCTAGATTATTATATTCATTAGTTCTTATAGCATTAAGTGACATGCAAGTGAAAAGAAAGTGCTTTGTATCCTCAATACCATTATTACATAATTGACAGGTGCCATTATTATCAGGGGTCCATTTACTCACTTTGTACTCTAATGGTAGTGTATTTGAACGAATCTTGAATTTAAGACAAGCCCCATAAAAATCAATGTTATCTAACAAGTATGTCTCCATGCCTGGAGTGTACTTAATACTCAAATAATCTGTAAGAGAGGATTTGGATTTGACATCTTCTTCCCATTCAATGTTAGATATATTATTGATCGCGCGTTTAACTGAATTGGCCCAATGAGGATTCAATGGAGCTCTACCAGACTTCGCTGAATCAATGATGTCAATTAGGTCACACTTGTGCAAAATATTATGAACAAATATAAGAATTTGTATCGAAGTTTAATTGGCTCAATATCCTATTCTATGATGATAATCGATTGGCGATTGACTATTTGCACCGGAGCTGGTGGCTATACTACCATTCATGCTTCACATACTAGACAGGTCACTATTGGGACTAATGCATAGCTGTACAAGTAGTGCCGTGCTTCTTATCTCTTTCATGTCTTTAGTATATTTTAGTCTCAGCTCTCACAATTTGATACAGAAAATCAACCAGGCAAAGTCCATGGCGCACGCCGTCCAGATCTCACGATGAATTGTCTGCAGACCTTCATGTTATTGATACTAGTAGGCACGATAACGTCTTTCTTCGTAGTCGTCGGTATCTATCCAACTCATTTTAGTGTTGTACCAAGAAGTGTGTCACAATCATCGGAATATCATAATGGGTCGAGTGTATTGGACACAAATACCAGGTAATTGTTAATCCTTATAGTTATAGTACCCAAATCATGATTTTGTGATTTGGGTACTTGTTCAGGGTCCGTGTATATAACCGGACAATCGTTTTTCGTTATTTCGTTTTCAACACGATAAGCAAAAAAACCAAATAGGATCATTTTCCGTTTGACTGTCACAGTAGAAAAAACAAACAAGAGAAAAACTAGAATTTTTAACGTTCGTTTTTATTCCTTATTTTCAACTGAGGAAAACTAAAAAGATCAACCACATTCGTTTTTCTTTCTCTAAATAAAGTGTAAAAATAAATCAGAAGAAAAATAAATAAATACAAATATTCGTTTTTCTTATCCGTTTTCATATAAGAAAAACGAAATAAACAAGTGTATTCGTTTTTCATTCTTCAACCAGAATTGTAACCAAAGGGCAATAGAAAAACCTAATTTGATCTTGTTTCAAACATTCGTTTTTCTTGATACATTTTGAGACAAGAACAAATTAAATTGCCCTGTATGTTAATGATTCGTTTTACTAACACAAATACAAAAAACAAACAGTAGAAAAATGTAAGTTTGAATAATCCCATTTTGTGTATTTCTGATTGTAGAACGAAAAATGATTGTACGTATTAAGAAAAACGAATATATAAAATTATTGTAGAACGAAAAACGATTGTACGTATTTATAAAAACGAATATATCAAATTATTGTATATACATGTAGAACGAAAAACGATTGTACGTATATAAGATAAACGAATACATCAACTTTGTTGACTGATTTTTCCACTTTTGCTGGAGAGAAGAAAAACGAATAAGGTTGATATTGTGAGTTATTCTAAGTTGAAAATGAAGGGATAAATACGAATGTTACAAAAACAAAATGAAATTCGAAAGTCGAAAAAAAAGAAAAAAGACCACACATATCCTGTTCTGATTTACCTAGATGCAAAATGAAATATGAAAAACAAAGTTTAAATGACCTTTTCATTTTTCTTGATTGAAAATGGGTTGTGACAAACGCCTGATTGTATTAAAGTCCCAAAACATTTTTTATAGTGTTTGTTATTTTGTTCTTGATCGAATTATGAAAAACAAATGCAGTAATCTTTTTTGTTTTTCTTGTTTTGAAAATAAAGTTAGAAAAGCTAACTCTTAAAATTTAGGTTTTTCTCTTGCTTAGTTACCATACAAGTGTTTAAGAAACAACTGTCTGTTTTTTGTATTTCTGTTAGTAAAACGAATCGTTAACATACATGGCAATTTTAATTTTTCTTGTTTCAAAATGTATCAAGAAAAACGAATGTTTGAAACAAGATCAAATTAGGTTTTTCTATTGCCCTTTGGTTACAATTATGGTTGAAGAATGAAAAACGAATACACTTGTTTATTTCGTTTTTCTTATATGAAAACGGATTAAGAAAAACAAATATTTGTATTTATTTATTTTTCTTCTGATTGATTTTTACACTTTATTTAGAGAAAGAAAAAATAATGTGGTTGATCTTTTTAGTTTTCCTTAGTTGAAAATAGAGTAATAAAACCGAACGTTGAAAATTCTAGTTTTTCTCTTGTTTGTTTTTTCTACTGTGACAGTCAAACGGAAAAGGATCCTATTGTGTTTTTTGCTTACCGTGTTGAAAACGAAATAACGAAAAACGATTGTCCGGTTATATACACGGACCGTTCAGGCAAATGTGTAAGGGAGAACCACACCAAAAAAGACGAGGCTTTCATAATTATGACTAAATAACAGAGTAATTAATGTCTAAATTCTGTTTTTCACAGACATAACAGACCTGGTTTTTGATCAATATGCGTCTATAATATTCGGATGAAATTCAATCCGGTAGCCTTACACAGAAAGATAAAATTACCAAAATTGCGTTTATTATCCAAATTTATCATGCATTCAAAATAAAATCTTGTTGGTTTTGAATATCGTATACATTGCCCTTTTCAATTCTGAAGAGAACTGCTTGGGCAATTATTTAGGGATAAGGCAGGGTTGCCAGAATGTAGTACCAAGGAGTTATCATTTTTGAAAAAGAACTGAAATTTCAAAAATCTTTGGTTTTCTGCAGGGTGTCTTGGAGTTTGGCAACACTTTAAACTATAAACACTGTTTGTTTTTTTATCCAAATATGAGTAAGGTTATTGTAAAAATATAGTATATATCGTCGCTGTTCTGACATACCGGCACATCACGAAAAACAGCGTTTTGAGAAAATCGTGTTTGAAAATTTTCCAATTTTTAAAGACTTGTTAGAGAGCATTTACATCAAATGTCACTATCATTGTCAAAGAACAATAATAGATATATACTTATGTTTATATGAGCATGTTACAACAACAAATTGCAATTATTAATTAGGACTAATTATGTCATAACGTCATGTGCCGGTATGTCAGAAATAAGGGAAAAAACTTCATATTCGTCCCACAGTGATATGCCAGTGATGTGCCGGTATGTCAGAACTGCACTTACACGGTGGTCTATGGCAGAATATTGTGATGTGCCGGTATGTCAGAATACAAAATGAGGTTTTCATGCCGGTATTATGTTAAAACCCTGGCATATCGCAGTAATTAGTGCGGTATCTCATTAATTAATTACCTTTTTGTCTCAATTTTTTTGGAGAATAAAGAGTTTTATTTGTAGATCATAAAATGCAACTTAACTCATTTTGCCCAAAATGGCACATGTGCCGGTATGTCAGAACAGCGACGATATGAATGAATAACAGGAATGGTTACATGAATAAGCACATCAATAAGTATAAAGTTATACAATTATTACTCTTCATAAAACTTTTCTAATTTTGTCCATTTATCAATTAATTTATACATTGTGTTGTTGCTGCTACATGTAGCTAGAGATCTGTTTTCAAGTTTATAATGGAATTTAATCAAATATTTAAATGCAAGAAATGAAGGTATTCCATGAAGAAAAATATTATTGGAACTTGCATTCATACTTTGGATTCATAAATGTTCTTATAGTATTCACATTGTGCATAAGGAATTGCATTAGGATTATTAACCTCAGTGCCATCATCTAAAATTAATTACCAAATTACCAAATTATCAAATTGACCATGTGATTTATTGTTTTTCAAGATGGCCGACAAAGGTGATATTATTGGTTTTAACCATAAATACTGGAGTTTCTCTCCAGTATGTCTTCAAAAAGGTGACTGAGACATACAAACGGAGGATTTTCAGGCGATTAAAATTGAGTCTAAAATGGTTCCCTTCAACATTGTGCCTTTACCGTTACCCGATACCCAACCGTAGGTTGCTATCTATCGAGCCTACTATCATGAACAATATAGGTGCATAACGTAGATTGGTAATCAGACAAAAGCCCACACTTAGCTCATTACCCTGGAAAAGACTTTAATCTCGGACAGAATTGTTGGGACACTTTTATGTGTGTGAAAATCCCGGATTAAATACACCGCTCTCCTCCTGGTTCAATGTTGAAACATGATTTTTAAATTACGGGATACTAGAAGGGGTCGACATTTCCCAGTGGAGTGGGGGAAGTTATATGTTGAGGAAACGCTTCATGCTTTCCGTCAAAGACAGCATGAGTAGTCAATACTGTAAATTCTAAAGTGTAACTGATATCACATAAATAAAAACCACCAGGTTACATCGGGGGTTACATGTGCACGATCAACATATGGATTTTCCTTATAAAATTGGTATGGTGGAAGGTCTAATATGGTATAACATATGAAATTCATTTTAAAAATGCAAACAACCTTTGTTGCCATGGCAACATCCATATGTATTTTGGGCTATTTTGCACACAAGTATATGCCCTGTTCTTCCAAGCTACTGACTCAAAAGTGTAAAAGATATCAGATAAAGGACATAAGTTCTGCAAGGTATTATCTTTCTTCTTAACTGGCTTTATTTTGTATCCTATTTTTGGCTCTGGCAACACTGGAAGTTTTATAATATTAAAAAGATGCGTTTTTATCAAAATTTAGCATGCATTAAAATAAAATCTTGTTGGTTTTGAATATCGTATACATTGCCCCTTTCAATACTGGAGAGAACTGTTTAGGCAATTATTTAGCGATAATACAGGGTTGCAAGAAAGTAGTATACCATTTTTTTTTAAAAAGAAGAACTGACATTTAAAAATCATTGATTTTCTGCCGGGTTTCTGGGAGTTTGGCAACACTTTAAACTATAAACACTGTTATTTTCTATCCAAATATAAGTAAGTTATTGTCAAAATAGTTTATATGCATACTCTTTACTCATAAAACATACTTAATCTGTGGCGTCATCGTCTTTTTTTCTCTCAAAAAATGCTACATCTTTCTGGCATCCCTATATAATTGCTAAAGCAGTTCTTTCCAGATTTGAAAGGGGTATATACGGTACCTTTTACTTGAAAAACTCTACTTTTCACTCTATTTTCGCAGTTTTATTTTGTCAATAAATTTCTTAAGATTATTACTATTAGGATAAAAGTACAATACAGTAATTTCTTCTTCCATGATGTGTCGACTACCATGGCCATGATGGCAGAATCCAATCGCAACCATTGTCCTTGTTTTCGTCCACGTGTACGTCTTTAACCAAACTGGTCAGGCACTTCATATGTTCTTTCAGGGTCATGTCTTTTAATCAGTTTCTGATTCTTCTTGAATGTAGTGAACCACACACAGACCTGCTTGGTCAGTCTGACCACTAGCTGCCCATTTCATTAACCCTAATGCTACTACGTCTCACAGTCACCTCACAGCCAGCACCACGTGGCTTGCGCGCGCACAAGTTCTATCTCCTGTAGCACTAAACTACGGGTATATATGGTCTCCGATTTCTTAGCCTGTGAAGCCCTCCCCCCGTGGCTGAGTGTTAGTACATCTCGCCTGTCACGCGGCCGACCCGGGTTCAACTCCCGGCGCCGGCGGACATAATTTTTCCCATTTTTTATTTAACCCCCTCCCCCTGTTCTTCCTTCCATCCCCACTGCCACGTTCTAGGGTTAGGGTTAAGGATGAGATGCCGTTCTTTTTGTTCTAATTCTTTCACTCCATTACATCTGCACCTACCTCGTGTTCTTCTTCTTCTCGGTACAGTGTATGAGTTTTCTCATCTCTGAAGTGCTTGTTCACATGATAAAACTGGCTATGATAAGCATGCCCAGCGGGCACTCAACCATATTTCAACGTTGAATCAACGTTGAAATATGATTGCGTTGTTTAACAACATGATTTCAACATCTTTTCAACTACATTATGTTCTTTGTTGAAGAAACATTGAATAACGACGTTGATTCAACGTTGTTGAATGGACTTGTACAAATCACGTTTCCAAGAATCAGTCTGGAGCTAATTTGCATATTTTACTTGGCCTTATATTAGACGAGTAAATTGTGCACATCGCTCATTAGCATAAATGCAATGGTACAAAAAATAGTACCAGTGCACGTTTATACCACTTCAATTATGCTAATAAGGTAATTTGCACCTTTTATTCATTTAAACCTATTATTTTATTTGAATTAAGTCGATGCGTTAATTTAACACCATTGAATGTATATTTATACACACATGTATATGCATATTTTCGCACTGGTTATGAAGAAAGGTGATTGCTCACTAAATAAATGCATATACATTGTGCAAGAACATAAACATTCAAGAGTCAATGCCCTTTCAGCCCCCCCCCCCCCCCCCCTCCCCTCATCCCCTGGTTGCCAAGCGATACAAAAGCTTCACAAAATAGATTTTTAGGAAGAAATCAACACATTTTCTGTTGATTCAACATCGTATTTCAACCAAATTACTAAAAAACTACGTAACCAAATTTCAACATTGAATCAACGTTGAAATATGACGTTGAATCAACATTGAAATCTATGGTTGGTACAAACTTTCAAATCCAACTGTTAATTCAACGATATTTCAACGTTGATAATCAACATTGATACAACGTTGTTGCAACGTCATTTTGCCCGCTGGGTGTGTACCCGGGCATGTGCACCTAAATCAAACTTTAAACACCTGTATGAAGAAAAAGTGCCGTTAACATGGGCCAAGTGTGTGTGGTCGTGGGAAGTACCTTAATCTAGCTTTCACTGCAGACATGCAATGGATTAATACCTTATGTTAGGCCAAAAAAAATTAATTGTTTGGTTGTCCTCGACCGCCCGCACGTAATTTCATGGCCGCACGAATATGTTTTTTATTTTTAAAAAGGTTTTATTTCATTTTTTTTTGAACAATTTGACAGCCCAAATGTATCGTTTTAATATACAGGGTGTCTCAAAAAAAACCGTGCACGTGTTTACCCAACTTATTGACCATGAACTTCTAGAATTTGGTGTAACAATTGTATACACTATGATAGACAAAACGCTTAGCTTTCATATGCCGTTTATTTCATCTAATTTGGTTTTGTCAATCCTGAGATATGATCAATTAACTAAAGTTACCTAAAATCGACTTTGTGCCACTTTTACAGAAGAATGCTTAAGACATAAGCACTAAAACCCTCGTCCTCCTAAGGGAGGGTGGTCGCCGATTGCGCTAAAACGCAAAGAACAGTGACCTAGGGCGTACAGGTGATCGCTTTTACATCCCCTGCGCTCATTTTGACGAAAACAGATTGAGGGTGCCACCTTACCCGGGGTAGGGTAAGCCGTCAAAGTCCGATAGTAGGGGGGGGGGGGGGGGTGGTTGCCACCTTACATTTTTTTAAATCACCATTTTGAAAAATATTTGAATTGTATGGTCCTGATTATTATAGCATAGGCCTATGTTATAAACACCATTTCCCTCACTTATAAGCAAAAAACCGAGTGAAATTCTGATATTTGGAACTTTTTTAGAGAATATTTCTATTTTGGCCTATAATTCACTGTCCAGCGAATACGGCGGGATTTTGAGGTCGGCCATGTTTGGTGACGGGGGTCATTATGACGTCATGCGTAATATGTTTGTACTTGTTTTGGTATGTATGGATAGAGGAAACCTCTAGCTCAAATAAGCATACTCTGCATTTCGGATTGGATTATTTAGAGGGTGGTAACAACTCACCCCCACACCACCTCCTCTCCGGAGCAACCCTTTATATTCATTGCAAACTGTAAAGTGGCACAAAGTCGATTTTAGGTAGCTTTAGTTAATTGGTCATATCTCAAGATTGACAAAACCAAATCAGATGAAATAAACGGCAAATGAAAGCTAAGCGTTTAGTCTATCAATATGTATACAATTGTTACACCAAATTCTAGAAGTTCATGGTCAATAAGTTGGGTAAACACGTGCACGGGTTTTTTTGAGACACCCTGTACAACAGTATTCGAACAGACCAACTCCGTTTCATCGGCAATCTAAACACTGCAACATCATCCCAGTACGCAATTCCATGTAACCAGTGGTTACACGATGTTCATTGTATAACATCGCACGGGCGTCGGGACTATTAAAAGGACTATAAATACAAAAATTCGCTGAACGTGCAATTAATGAATTTATTTTAAAAAACGTGTTATGAGAAAATATAAAAAAAATGTTTTTTGGGGTATATTTGTACAAGAAAATTTCGCAAAACAGCTTTATTATTAATTTCAACACCGTATAAAACATTTTTGTTCTGCATTTAGTACGAAAAATATAGGTTTTATTAATATTTTCATGCGTAAATTTCTAAAGCTTGCACATCAACTCAACGTTCTTTTAGGCAAAACAAGACAAGAATTGTAATGGCGACCTACGCTGTGTCTACCCATCGCGACGCTCGTTTTAAAAATGTTACTTGACCGAGTTTGCAGTGTTGCAACTCATTCAACAATAGTAGAGGTTTACATAACCGACATTGAGAACGTGGGGAACTTTGCAGAGCTTCACTACAACACTACAATACCTGGGACTGAGTTCCCATTGAATTTAAAAATAAAAATAAAAATAAAATAAAAATCCGCCCGCCCGCACCTCAACTCTCAGCTGTGTGGAGGACAACCAAACAATTAATTTTTTTTGGCCTTATTGCTTTCCCTTGCAGTGTGTGGCAGACGAAAAAACACGACGATTTCTCCCTTCGTGGATTATCTCAAGGATTATCTCGAGACATTCATCAACTCAATTTCTTAACAATTCCTCATCAAGATCAAGACCTCACTACAACTCTAATGAACAACGCCAATCTCTCCCGTGCAATCCAAACGATGCTGCAGGATCGGGAACAGGAGGAGCCGGAACAACCTCCACAGCAACAGCAGCGGAAGCAATGCAATCCTCTCAAAAACATCCTGCTGTTAAAAACACACAAGACCGGAAGTTCAACGTTACAGAATATTCTCTATCGTTTTGGAGACGCCCGCGGTTTATCCTTTGTGCTGCCTGTCAATGACGTGTACATGGGTAGCCCCGCGCTGTTTCTTCCCAGATTCGCCATTCCGTCTCCACGTGGCTATAATATTCTGGCAAACCACGCGAGATTTCAGAAATCAAGTAAGTTTTGAAATGCTTCGATTGCGTTTACTATTTAAAATTCAACCGGCGACAGGGGGCGAATGGGCGATCGCCCGCCCCCCCCCCCCCCCCCCCCACCCACCCCAATAAAGGGAATCAAGGAATTATGACCGCAAGATAGCAAATTTTCTCGCGCTACGCGCGCATGTAGTCCCAATAATTAATATTGTTTTGATAAGCTTGTTAAACGCCGAAATGTGCATTTATCATGGTGGCAAAAAATAGGGTAGTCGGAAAAATCATGTCGGTTCAGTTTATTTCTTGCCCCCTCCCCCAAATATGAAAAACCTCTCTACGCCACTGACCGGCGAAATACGTGAAGAAATAGACGGAAGCTCAGTCCTACGTTGTTTGGCCTACCTCTTCAAACCGATAGTGCAACAGAGCATAAATGCCCAAAAATGCATGTTATTGAAATTACGCTCTAATTCAAAAAGGAACATATGTAAGACAATGATGCAGTATTATATTATAGAATACAACTTGGTGATTAAATTTTATAGCGAAAAAAAAATGTTTGACCTTATTTGCATATAATTAGCATATTATAAAGAAATACATTAACAATTTGCTTTTTGTAATTTCCAGCAAAAACTATACATGTTATTAACACCAAATTCACATGATATGAAGTTCCCATCATTGTCAACAATACTGTCTGAGAAAAAGTTCACATTTATCTTCACTTTTTGAAATAAGCCAAAATCTGTCTTAATTAAGCGTAATTAATGACCAAACTCGTTAATAATTAAGTAGTACTGTGTATCGAAACCAGTCTTGCAGTGTATCAAATTAAAGGTAAAAATGTTCTTAAAACAATGGTCTCAGCAGATACTTCAATATCTTTTTAGTATTTAAAATATTTACCTCCAAACATTTGGTATATTTTTGTTGTTGTATTTTTCTCATGAATATGCTATTGGAATTTAGATAGGACCTAATGTTAACATGTTGTGATTAAGAATGTTTAAAAATGTTTAAAAATATCGATTTATTTTCATACTTTGATTAAAGCTCAATAATAATGTTATACCGATCCCAATCATTATTTTACTGTGCATTATTAGTTCATGCAATTTACCCATCAGAATATGATGGTTGTCAATGGTAACTTGTTGAAAAATACTATATCGGGAAGTAAATGAGCACAAACGTTTACATTTCATATCTATTAGAGTTTACAAGTATATTTTTTTGGAATATGCACCATATCCTGATTTAAATGGCATTTTTGAATTCCCCTCTTTGAGAGCTTTCCAAAAATGTATTATTTGGCTATCATCGGTTGGCTATCATCGGTTGAATAATTTTTTGTTTGTTATAGTCATGTATGTAAAACCGATGAATTAGGCAAGTTCACTGTGTAGCGAATAGGGAGAAAATCAAGGACAATGCAATCGATTCATGATTACAATTGTATCATAATAGTTGTCACGTTTGTTGAAACAGAATATTATAGAATATAAAATAATCTATTAAATTAGAGTTATTGTAAATTGAACGTAGAATTGGGAACATGTTCTATATTCCCCATAGAGATTGTACACAGCGCCGCTACCGCCACCGCCACCACCACCACCCCTGACGTTCACAGTATAATTAATCATATCTCAGCCAAACAGTTATGGAAATACATGATTTATTTACACAATGTAGCTAAATAAATAGGCTTTCAAATGACACCTCAACCATAGCTCTACCACATTTAGTTGTTGAGTTAATAGAGAGAGATGGATGATTTGTCACCAAAAATGCAACGCCACCACTCTATTTTGGTGGTGAGTTCATAACACATGGCCACATCGTAGCTTCAAACAAAACACCCACTTAACCATCAATATCTCGATTATCTATGCGCTAAGAGACCAACGTTTTGAAATCCACGCTACAAGAAACTTGAAATGCCATTCCATTCAGCACCCCCAACCATCATCACATCACACACAAATATCCATTGAATACCTCTCCGAACTGTAAAGTCGCACTCAATCCATCAAAGCAATAACAACGTGACTAACCCTAACCCGCCAAATCCAACAGAATCCAACAAGCCAAATCTTTATGTTCCACCCGGCGCGCACGTTTTTCGGGGATAAAATAGAACCAGGCTATATCCAAGTAGCCTTGACGCCCGTGGTGTAGTGGGGAATCATAAGCCACTGGTGCTGGAGGTCCGTGGTTCAACTCCAGGGGAAGGAGTGGGGAATCATAAGACGCTGGTGCTGGAGGTCCGTGGTTCAAATCCCGTGGGGGCGGGGGTCGCGGTGACTTTTAAGGTCACTTTTCTCCGCGCAGAAAAAAATCTGAAAAAGTGCCCGAATGGGTTAGCGTTAACGAGCATTTTTTTTATATCTTTTTTTCTTCCAAAATGTTGTAATTTTTGGTTCTATAACCTTAACCCTGCCAAATCCAACGAACCAATCTCTATGTTCCACCCGGAGTGCAAGTTTTTCGAGGATAAAATGGACCCTGGCTATATACTTGTTACTCGGCCAAGTAGCCTTAACACCCGGTGTAGTGGGGAATCCTAAGCCGCTGGTGCTGGAGGTCCGTGGTTCAAATCCCGTGGGTCGGGGTCACTTTTGGAGTCACTTTTATCCGCGCAGAAAAAAATGTGAAAAAGTGCCCGAATGGGTTAGGGTTAAAGAAAGTCCACGATTTTTAATCATTGCTTCTGATTACTTTTATTTTTCACAGGTATGGTCAATATGATGCCACGTGGTACCAAATTCATTAGCATAGTCCGGTTCCCAACAAGCCAGTTTGAAAGCATGTACAGTTATTACAGTTTCAACAACAAATACCACACCTCAGTGGAAGGCTTCGCCCAAGATCCCAAAAAGCATTATAGCAGAGAGGAGCGCAGTCCAAGACACAGCGCCCTCAATCCAGTTCTATACGACTTGGGATTGAGCAAAAAACTTTTGTCCTCGCAGACTGAAATCGCAAGATGGATTAAACACATCGATCAATCGTTTGACCTGATATTGGTGGCGGAATATATGTACGAGTCGTTAGTATTGTTGAAGGAAATGATGTGCTGGAGTTGGGAGGACATCACATTCTTTAGCAGTAACAAAAGAAACAGCTCCATCGTTAAGCCACTTCCCGTCAAGACGGTAAAACAGCTGCTGGAGTGGCAGAGCGGGGATTATAAATTGTATTTGTACTTTAACAGGACGCTCCATGCAAAGATTCGCCAATACGGAGTGAAACGAATGCAAGCAGATGTTGAATACTTGAGAACTAGAAATGAAGCGTTGGCTCATCATTGCTTAGCGGGTACTAAGAAAAGTATGGCAATGCATGGTAAGACTGTGATCGATAGATACGTTCTGAAACCAACAGAGCAGATGAACTTTACTTGCGCTAGAATGACCTATCCAGCGGGTGATTATTTAAACATCTTACGTCAGAAACAGAAACTCATGAAGAGGACTTTAATGAGCGAAGAAACAAGAGTTTAATTTGAGAAACCCGTGGGAAAACTCGACTTTGGTAGTGGATGATGATCTTATTACAACCTAGTGAATGACCCCAACAGTATAAACTTTACTTCAAATGTTACTTTCTTGAAAACATATTGTGCATTCTAGCCAAAGAGTTTCTGTGTACTTTTTGTGTTAATACCTTAATATCGCCGCCGCCGATCAAAGATTTGGAAGAGTTCAGGTCCCTTGTTCGGGTTAAACATGAAGGGCTATGTTAACTACAGGATGTATCAAAAAAGTAGGACTCTATTTCATGACGGTGTTATACTTGTCAAAACCACTGTAACATGCCCAATTTATCTTCAGTGCAATGCCCAATTAATAATGATAATATTCTGAAAATCTGAGATTAATCCAATCAAAAATAAGACCGCTAATACGGGGAGGGTGGTATCAAAAAGGTTTTGAAATCACCAAGAAGTGAAGGAGCCAGAATTTTATTTTTGATATGTGACCCTTCAGACATCTTTAAAAAGTCCCCGTGCAAAGTCACACATTTCTCCCACTATTTATTACTTGTCCACAGACCGCTATTGTAGAGCTCCTTAGTCAGATTGACCGCCATTGATTGATCCTCAGATTGCGTTATTCCCAAAACAGCAATAAATAGTTTAAAGTTTTAACAGAAAGGGGTCAATTTTACAATTTACAAACAAGCTTGGTGACAATAATCTTATGTGTAACATGTGGTGTACACATAATTATTGACCTCTAATGACCCCTACATGACCTTTGACCCCTTTCTGTCAACCCTTTAAACTATTTATTGCTGTTTTGGGAATAACGCAATCTGAGGCAATCTGAGGATCAATCAATGGCGGTCAATCTGAGGAGCTCTACAATGGCGGTCTGTGGACAGGTAATAAATAGTGGGAGAGATGTGTGACTTTGCACAGTTACTTTTTAAAGATGTCTGAAGGGTCACATATCAAAAAAAAATCTGGCTTATTCACTTCTTGGTGATTTCAAAACCTTTTTGATAACCCCTCGTATAATGTGCGCAAACCATGTCATTTACTATTCTATACAATGGGATTTACAAATTTTTACAAACCAGAAAATGACATGGATATACATTTCAATAACAATAGCCAAAATTAATTCCTCATAATTCTGGCACAAACTATTAATTAATCCACAACTTTGACTCATGAATATCTGCGCAATGATCAATGCTGCTCAGTGTTCTCAAGAGAAAGCCTCGGTAAGAAAGCATTGTAGGTAGGAAAGTTGTGGTGACTTACTTAACTTGACTTAGGGCGGATGATTTTTCCGAACCACAATGCCTCTCCAGATCTTCCTATCCAACATAGCTGTCTTGATTTCTTCCACCTGTAGTCCTGTATCACGTTTGAGTATGTCAATGTAGGTCACGGCTGGTCTACCACGCTTTCTTGCTCCGTGCTTTGGGATCCAATGTATAAGTTTGTGTACAAGCTCCTTGGACCCTCTGAAGCAGTGTCCAGCAAATCTTGCTCTGCGTTCTCTGATCTTGTCCGAGACTTTTGGCATGTCCCCATACAGGTCCTTATTTGTCACATGCTGACTCCAGTTGATGTTGAACACAGATCTTAGCATCCTAGTGTAGCATCCATCCAGTTGTTTACCAAGCTTTGGGGTGACTGTCCATGCCTCACATCCATAAAGGAGGACGGATTCTACTGTAGCTATGAACAGTCTTTCTTTGAGCTTTCTGGATAATGATTTAGCCTTCCATAGCTGACTAAGTTTGCCACAAGCTCTCCATGCAGCTGCTTTGCGTGTTTTGATGTCCTTTTCAGTGTTGTTCATCCAGGCTCCAAGGTATTTGAAGTCTTCCACTTTATCAAGGTGCATACATGCCTTCACTTATGGTAATTACAGGTACTTGCGTCTGGTTGAAGGACATGTACTTCGTCTTTGCAGCGTTCATTTTGCTGTCCGAAAGTCGTCTCATCATAAGTACATGTTTTGAAGTTGATGGGTCGTAAGAAAATGTGCGCAAAGCGCAGAAAAAATGGCATTTACACTCCAAAATAGCCTCTAAAATCACCCCAAACACCACCATCTTTATAGTTTTAAAAAAAGTTACACAACCCCCCCCCCCCTGTTTAAGAATAAAAAGTTACATAGCCCCCTATTTCAACATATGAAAGTTACATGACCCCCCTATATTTTACCCCCCCCCCCCCCCCGCATAAATAATGAACGGTCCCTAACCAAAGACGGTATCAATGTAATAAGATGCATTATTTGAAACTATTTTAGTATTATATTATTCATGAACTTATTTGCTAATTACCGTCTATTGATCGCGGCTGCTTTCTATTAGGCTACTAGTACCGCTATTGTATACTACGCATGCGCAAGGCTGGTTTCTCTCAATATCAGGTGCTTTGTTTCCCGAACATTGCGTGCCCCCCCCCCCCCCTTCTGATGCCACCAAATGAAATGACAAACTATAATTAATGTGTATATACAAACAAAAATATCAGTTATGCCCCCGCCCTGATCACAGTCCTCCCTCCCCCCCCCCCCCCCCCACCCCTCCCTCACCCCACCAAATTGTATGAGAGTGTATGTTGCATTACACAGTTTTGGTGGCCATCTTGGTTTTAGGTACGTTAACAAAGCAAAAGTACTGGATATGAATGTCTAATGGTCTAAAACATATTTCACTATTAAAACTATACTTTCATTTTCATTGATATTTATGTCATTTTAGGAAATTTGACCACTTTTGGCGGCCATTTTCGACGCCATCTTGAATAACCTCTAAGCATACCAAAATTATTTTGTTTTGGGATCATGAA
This sequence comes from Ophiura sarsii, assembly GCA_035610835.1. Lineage (NCBI taxonomy): Eukaryota > Metazoa > Echinodermata > Ophiuroidea > Amphilepidida > Ophiuridae > Ophiura > Ophiura sarsii. The sequence continues at coordinate 63,928,206 of CM069449.1, forward strand.
AGGCAGTCAAAAAGTTGGTTTGGGTGAGTCCTGTGGGGTGCACAGTTATAACCACCCCGTATATACCAACTATCGTTTCCCATCGAATCGTGTGACTATAGTCGATTCGCAGACATTGGCCGATTTTAGCGATTTACCATTTCAGTAAAGAGGTAACAGAAGCAACAGAGGGGGAGGCACTCGAATTTAATCGTAATGTGCAAGGTTAACATGGTTAATACCGTGTCTTCGTGTGCATACTACTGTGATGTAGTCACCACTATGTACCTAGTGACAGGGAACTTGCGGTTGGATTATCGGCATAACGATAAAGAAACGTATTGTTATTCAGATACATTTATAAAGGTATTCAGGTGGTCTCATAGCCAGAAATACTTAAAGTAACGTTTATGTGAGTCCTAGGTTTTGTACCTAGGTATATAAAAACATGATTATTGAATTATTTTCCGGCTTTTTCGCGCAAATAAATACGTAGAACTGTTATTTTCATTTTAATGTTTCCTTTATTCCACGTGCATAATAAAAACGGAAAATAATAACAAGTATCCACTAAATTATGAATAGGTAAAATGACATACATAATATTTTTCTTTCGAAACCTGTATACGGTCGATGATGGTCGATTTGTTTTTATTATGGTAACCGCTTCCAAAGGGATAACACATTTGAAGCTGCTGGATTAAGTTTTTGGTTGTCGTTATTGTAAAGCTAATGATCAGCCCTATTCATAAAGCCACACTATCATGAATAGCATTTGATTATGGAGCGCAACTAATCATGATAATAACATCTATAAAAGTACCGCTGTTTCATCATTGGTCAAAATGGGTTCCTCTAACGCCCAATGGACGAGGTCCAAAATCGATACCAATGCGCCAGAATCTACTATAACACTATAGTAGATTCATAAACTCTGGCGCATCGGTATCGATTTTGGACCTCGTCCATTGGGCGTTAGAGGAACCCATTTTGACCAATGATGAAACAGCGGTACTTTTATAGATGTTATTATCATGATTATTTGCGCTCCATAATCAAATGCTATTCATGATAGTGTGGCTTTATGAATAGGGCTGATCATATAGCTTTACAATCACGACAACCAAAAACTTAATCCAGCAGCTTCAAATGTGTTATCTCTTTGGAAGCGGTTACCACAATAAAAACAAATCGACCATCATCGACCGTATACAGGTTTCGAAAGAAAAATATTATGTATGTCATTTTACCTATTCATAATTTAGTGGATACTTTTTTATTATTTTCCGTTTTTATTATGCACGTGGAATAAAGGAAACATTAAAATGAAAATAACAGTTCTACGTATTTATTTGCGAGAAAACACTGGAAAATAATTCAATAATCATTTTTTTATATACCTAGCTAGGCACTACCAAAACCCTATTGTATATTTCACGGACATAAATTATGCTAATGAGCTCATTAAATGACGTCACTCACATCATCGGGTTTTGCCGATGATTGAAATCCGTTGATTGAAATTCTAGGTCGAGTAAAATGATGTTCTTATTTGTTGTCTGTGAGCTTTTCTGATTTTTTTCCCGTATTGGAGTATTTTTTTATTGAAAATAGACAGTTCAAATTAAACGTTGGTTCCAAGTTCAAGTAACAGCACATGTATTAAAGGCGACAGCAAAGGCAATATGCAAGCAACTTTTGAGAAAAAACGATGCCCGACTTTGCAAGAAAGTGTACGGGGAAGTGTACGGGTGAACATGACAAACCAAAACAGCCTAGTAATAATCACCTCCGTGGCGCAATTGGTTAGCGCGTTCGGCTGTTAAGGTGTTTGGAGCACATAAGAACCTATTGAAATTTTTTGCTAAGATTGCGTATAAATGAAGTTCCATCGATGTGCAACTCATTTCTAAAATAAAAAATAGGGGTCACCGACTTCGTTTTTCCACGAGAATGATTATAAAAAACACTTTTTTCGAGCAAATTAACATAGAGGTAGGTCTATGGGAAATACAGATTTTTGTACACGTTTTGCTTCATAGCAAAAAACTAGATTGAAATGTTATGCCGGATTTTTTTTAAAAAGATGCGCAAGTATATGGCCTTTTCATTTCTTAAATAAAAAATGGGGGTCACCGACTTACTTTTTCCACAATTTAACGAAAAGTGTCCTTTTTTTAGTGTTCAAAAAAGTGCTGCCGTGGAATACCGCGTATGACGCGAAAGAAAAGGCGCTTCATTGCCTGCGTATTTATTTGTACGCGTGTTCAGACAAACGCCCACCCACCGCGCGCACCCACCCACCCACTACATACACACACACTCCCTATTAATTCATGACAATGATAATAGCGTAACCTTACCGGGGGCGCTTGGGTATCTCCCTCCCAAAAAAATAATAAAGGTGATCCACCTTATTTTTTAGGTGTCAATCCGTCAGTGCTAATGAACGGGTATCCTAATAATAAGATGCAATGTTCCACGTCACGGTCATGTTCATCTGACCCGTTTATAAGCTGCTGTGTAAAAGGGATGTGTATGATTGATTGTTATATAAGGGAGTGTTCAGAAATGTGGTGGGGGAGGGGAGGGGGGAGGGGAAACTTGCATTTGATCAGTGTCTTACCCTCTACCCCCTTTACAAACCGGAAAAATCCCCCTCCCATTAGTGCAAGACTTTTATGCCCCACTCGGTTCAGATTTGTATCATAGGCGTAAATCCCGGAGTGAAGAAGGGGGTGGGTGAATCGTTGGATCATTAGGAACAAAGCCACTAGCAAATACTATTCAACAAGTGAACTTGATTGTTTACATTTAGCCCAAAATCACAACGTGGCGTATCCAGGGAGAGCATCATGTCATCCCCCCCCCCCCCCCCCACCCACCAAAGAGTTAAAAAGAAAAGAAAAAAGGAGGACGAGGAGAAGAAGGAGGAGGGGGTGGGGGTAAGTACCAGAGTAAGGATCATAGGCGCAGGCGGCGCAGATGTGGTGATAGGAGGGGGTGAGGTGGGACATTCAAATTCTATTTGAACATTAGAACATGATTGTTTGCTCAAATCCAAAACTTCAAAGATTTTTTTCATTGTCTTCTTTTCTTTCTGTACTCCCTATACCGGTGACGTCGGAAGCAACAATATTTAGGGTGAGATGCTTTATAATGTTTCAACCTGTATACAAAAAATGTGCGCGATATACGCGCATAAATGTTCAGGTTATTTTAACTAAAATGGTCCAGAAAAAGTTCCTGAAGCCATATATTGTTCAGCTTGAAAATAATGAAACATTGAAACTATTTCGCAAGTGCGCAGAAATTGGCAATTTTAAATGTTAACACTAAATGCCATGATGTTTGTTTGTTTGTTTAAACGGTTGGTCCATACGGACGACACGCTTGGGTCCTGAAGGGACCAGGCTCAAGCAAAATGCTCGGGCCAGGCCAGGCTTAAAAAGCCTATAAGCATGCTGGCTGAATGAAATGATGTGATTTGGCCAAACCTTTGTGACCCTCCTTGAGTACTCAACACTTCCCCCCCCCCCCCCTTCGGCAAACTCAAGCTGTTTAGCCCCCCCCCCCCCCCCTCCCCACACCCCACCAACCCGCCCACCCAACGTATTTTTGAATATTCTCTAAGGATAGGCCTACATACATTTGATCAACTGCACAAAATTGTTAAATCCTTTTTAGGTTTACCCAATAGAAATACGTCTATCTGTACGGGCGGAATCAATGACATACCTTATATAAAATAAAATACCATACAAACGCAAAGTTAAACCCATCTGGTCTTGCTCAAATGGGACTTTAGTGCGTACAAATACAATGATTAAAGATGTTCTGATCGCGGGGCCGATTTTCAACTTGATGTTTTCTATTTTGCATGAAAGGTCATCCTTAAAATTGTTGCATTCCAAAATTTGAGTTTGCCTAACTCCAATGGTTCTTATTTTAGAAGCGCAAGGTCACAGGAAATTTTGCCATTGAGTAGGGGAGAGCGGGGCTAGCCCGCTCTCTAATTTTCAGGCTTGCTTAGCGGACTCATTTTACAAGTTAGAAAGCTATCCTATTTCCAAATGAAAGCTACGTTTCTTAGCTACATACACCCCCATATCAGCAATCTAGAACTTTTAGTAAGTGCAGGAGTAAGGAAAATAACCAACAGGGCGAACTAACCCCACACTACTCACGCCGGGGCAGGTTAGGCAAAGCCCTTACCTTTTGAATGACTATAAAAGTTAGTACCATCGCTGTGATGTCTTTAGATTAATGCAACATTTTGAATGACAAATAATTTAACTTCCATTATCATGATTATTCAAAAACAATTAGGCCTATTCAAGATAACTCCTTATTTGAGATGTATCCGGAACTCCTTATTTGAGATGTATGCGGGTCTGAAGTTTTAATAGTTACTTTGCTATGACCGGTGCAAACAAATTACACCAGTCTGATACTTTTTCATCAGTCACGTGATGAGAAACACGTGGTGGGGACTCGCCCCGAGGGCGGACTAGCCCGCTCTCCCCTAGTGCATAAACTGGCGGGTGGTTAACATGCACATTTTGCACTAATTCACCACATTTTAGCCTATAATTTCTAAATTTGACCGGGAAGGACAGCTCAAACTACCTGGCTAAAAAGAGGTGAAGAAAAGGAAAGAAAAGGAATGGAGGAGAGAAAAAGGGGGGAAGAAATGGAAAAGGGGCCCATGTTTTTTTTAAAAACCTGCAAATGAAATTCCAATTTATTTGGTTTTCAAAATTGAATGTATAATGAAAGGGCTTCATAGCAGTATAAATAGACAAATGGAATTTCGGCGCATGATTTAATGATATAAAATAATAATAATAGGCCTAATAATAACCTTGGTTTAATCAAAATGAATGACCCTGGGATTTTCAAATGTCTCTAAATTATAAAGGTTTATGAAAGTTTATCTGTAATGTCATACCACATTGATTAGTTATAACTGTTTACTCCGCAAAGTGTGACAATATACTTTGCAAAACAAGTCTAACCCGTGGTTTTTCCATATCATTTTCTCTATAATAATTGCCAGCCGAAGCCCTTCACGCTCTCTTCTCGAGAAGTATAATTGCAGATTCTGATAGGTCGGCAATAGGCTATAATTATCCAACATCTGCTGAGAGGAGGGTACTGCATTATTCTGTGCTGTGTGTGCTATCGTCCCGGCACTCGTCTCCTATATTGACTCTTTTATTACTTACTCCCTGACAGAATAGTCCGCTAAAACGGATAATTTTCAATGAGTTTTCGGCCGGTATCCTTCATTTTGAAGATTCCGCACAAATGTTTTAACGTTACACGCTTATACGCGAGCAATCTTGCGCGTGGTCAATTTGAAATATGCGCGCGTCTCACAGTTCACGCAATCGTGAATTTAACGCACGCGTAGTGAAAAGAATGTCGCTTTCAAGATTTCGACAACATTTCAGCTGAAAGACAGCGCGTATTGAGGCGCGTGCACCAAACCCCTTAACCGAAAGGTTGGTGGTTCGAGTCCAGCCGGGGGCGTTGTTACTTTTTGCATTTAATGCAGATCGACAAATCACAGTAAAAATATAATATTGACAAAATCACAGACCACTTACACAAAAATCGCATCTGCGCATGCTCCTGTCGCGATCGAAATCTACCACGCAAGCAATGAGAGAGTTTTCATAGTGCTAGGTACAAAACCATTTGTCCTAATTAAATGGAAAAACAGTTATATCAACCAAGATACGGATTATAAACGTTACTTTAAGTATTTCTGGCATTGAGACCACCTGAATACCTTTATCAATTTATCTGAATAACAATACATTTCTTTATCGTTATACCGATAATCCAACCGCAAGTTCCCTGTCACTAGATACATAGTGGTGACTATAATCACAGTAGTACATGCACACGAAGACACGGTATTAACCTTGCACATTACGATTAAATTCGAGTGCCTCCCCCTCTTTTGCTTCTGTTACCTATTTACTGAAATGGTAAATCGCTAAAATCGGCCAATGTCTGCGAATCGACTATAGTAACAGTAACAGGCGTAATACATAAATAAGCTCCGTGTTTCCCCATTTTTCTTGTACAATGTAGGCCTATCAATGTTTTATTTTGCTATATCGAAACCTTTTAAACCCCCCCCCCCCCCCCCCCCCTCTCACCATATCTCACATTTGGTTGACCCGTATTTTTCTTCTTGCCTAAGCTGGACCCCAAACTTGGACCCCCCCCATTTATTAAAAACTATTTGGCCTGTTCTGTGTGTTTTGTTAAACATGTTAAATGTTAGCACTGTCAGAAAATAAAAAGTACCGTGTATACCGTATACCATGTTATGGAATCCAGTTAATTTAAAACTTGTGTGCTGATAAAAGCAATTTGGGAAATAGTGTACTTGAGGTCCCAGATTATGGTATATTGTTTAATCCTGGAACACTAGTGTTGCCAGTATCGCTCGATAGGCCTACTGGTACGAATTTTACTGTTCCAGTATCGACCAAATTGTGTTTCAGTATAGCGATACTGGAATGTTTTATACGCATGCTAGCTACCAGTAGTAGTGCTTTGTCCTATTATTGAACGATACTGGTTCATAATTGTGTTACAGTAGGCCTATACTGGAACATTTATGTGCCAGGATCGTCCAACTTTGTATACTATACTAGTATTGTACGATGGATGTTCCAGTATCGGACGATGCTAGTTTACAGTCCAGAACATGGGACCTAAAGTATATATACACTTTTTCTCATAATGTGATAGCTTCCCGCTCAATAACATCATATCGAGACTCGACAGATGCGCGATATGAGTATAATAGAAATGTTCCCTTGTCTTCCAATTCCGCCCGCAACTCTTGGTCCAGGATAACAATACAAAAATAGCATATAAAAACTCGAGTTTATTAATGAAAATAGCCCCTTTGTTGTCATTAATTCCGCCCGTAACCAGGGGCGTAACAGAGGTTGGTTGTCAAGGGGGGGGGGGGGGGGGGGGGGCACAGCCAAAATAAATCCTGGTTAGAATAATTCCGTCCCGGAATTTTTCGTAAAAGGTTGCCCCAATTTTTTTCCCAGTCAGTCACCTCGTGAATTTCACGTTAGTGGGGGGTTAGGGTCAAAACAAAAAAAATTCGCACGGTCAAAAAAATTTCGAACGGTCACAAAATTACGCAAGGTCACAAATTTCGCACGGTCACAAAATTTCGCACGGTCACAAACTTTCGCAGTACAAAAGACACAACAGTTAACAATTTGTTGACTGTTGTGCTTTTTGTAATGCGAATTTTTCTTTCTTTCTTTCTTTCCCTTTCTTCTTTTCTTTCTTTCCCCTTTTTTCTCCTTTTCCTTTTTCTTTTTCCTTTCTCTCTCTCTTTTCTTTCCATTTCCCCCTTCTTTTCGTCTTTTCCCTTCCCCCCATTTTTCCTGGTGGGTAGGTTTGAATTTCCTGCTGAGCACCTGCCCCCCCCCCCCCTCCCCGGCTGTTACGCCACTGCCCGTAACCCTTGGTCCGGGATAACAATACTATAGTCAACTGTGACTCTCAACTGTGGCATAAATGAGATTGGATCAAGACTATTCTTTTCTCATATCTGAAGGCTGACAGCAAAATTGTTAACTTTATTTGTTGGGAGTGGCTGTTTTTAATTCAACCAGCATGCTTAGGGTCCTGTGTTTTAAGCTCGCCTCCTTTCGCGTTACACACGGATTTTGGCTTTCACGACATGATTTTAACTTTACACATTTATATTTGCTTGTATACCCCCCTGAGGTAGTAAAAGTATATATTTTCTGAAGGGAAATTTCATGAGGAAACCAAATATGCCATTAAAATTATAGTACGACTAAGAACTAAAATGGTATGATCGGAAATGTTCGGGAAAATATCAGAGTTTTTAATTTTTAATTCGAGATCCATATATTTTTTATACCTACCCCTATCATTATTTACTTTACATATTTGAATTCCTCATGAAATTACCCATTAGATGATATATAATTGTTAAAGTTACTACGTCGGTATGGTAATTATACCGGCTAGTGAATATCTCCAATTTTTATTTTATATATTTTTAGAATTTTCAAAAATATTTGTTTAAGGATGAACCCTTCCCTGATATAAACTGCATTTCTGAATTCCTCTAGTTACAAGCTTTCCAAAAATGTATACTTTTGCTATCATAGGTTGAAAACTTTTTCTGTTATTGTCATTTTTATAAATCCGGTAAATTGAGGCTGGTTATTCATGTTTACTGTGTAGCGAATAGGAAGAAAGCTGATGTTCATTGTCTTATCCATAATTAATTAGTTGTTACAAATAGTTGACAAGTCTGTTGAACCACATACTTAAAGACTACTAATTATCCTTTAAAATGGGACCAGAATGGTGTTTGTAACATTAGGAGATAACTAGTTATTGTAAAAAGAACAAAACATGGGATTATCCCCATTGAATTTGTACAGGCGGCACCCCTTCCAGAAACACCCCTTCCAGCACCACCCCTGGTCCCCAAACTTCAAACAGCTGTATCTCCCATTCTGTATTAGCTATACCAATGCCATTTTGCAGGCAGATAGCTTGTTATTAGGGCTTTAAAATGATACCAAATTTGTTGAGATAGCTTTTGTGGTTTTAAAAATATTTGAGGAAAATTACAGCATGAAACTAAAAAATGTAACGGCACCACCCTATTGGGAGGCGAGTTCATAACGCGTGACCATAGGCTTTTTAAGCCTGGCCCGAGCATTTTGCTTGAGTCTGGTCCCTTCAGGACCCAAGTGTGTGTCCGTACGGACCGACCGTGTAAACAAACAAACAAACAAACAAACTTGCCCGTAATCATTCATGGTAATCATAATGGATAAAGGCTAGGAATTAAAGTAATAAGTATTTTTGTGATTTGTGGTGTATGCCACAGTTTCGAACAGATTAAGATATTTTCCTTATAAAACTAAATAATCAACAATTGTTTGTTTGAATCACTACTCTCTGAATGTAAAACAAGTGGAAATTCACTCAAAAAGGAGTGAAGGGAGTGAAACGCAGGACAACCCGTTTTAGAGTGGAACATGTCCACTCTAAATTCCACTCTAAAATGAGTGTGAAAGGTAATTTTTCACTCTCAATAGAGTGGAACATTGTCATATAAATCCCCTTTCACTCCTTTTAGAGTGTTTTTCCAGTCAAAAACGTGTTGTCCTGTGTTTAACTCCTTGAAAGAGTGGAAAACCACTCTTTTACATTAGAGAGTAGGGTATTTATTAGTGTATCACTTCAGTTCTCGTACATGTAAATCATTACATACACGCAATGTTTTTTTAAATATATCAAATAAGTTTACACGAGCCAAATATACAAAGATAACAACTCAAATATATCAGTGATTTCATTTTCCATAAACGATGAACAACTACGGATCTTCCAGTTAACAGCCGCGTGAGAAGTCCATGAAACGGGGCGATATTTCATTTCATCAGCCAATTGTTATGAAAATCAATGATGATTTGAACGACTTTAATGCACACGTGTTAGTTAGACTGGTGGTGAATGTCCAGAGGCTTTCTTCTTACGTATAACAACAGCTGCAGCTACGACTACGCCACCTATAATGAATAGCACATTAGCTAAGATGCCAACCATTTCACCAGTGGAAATCCCACTGCTTGATGATTGATGGGCAGAATTTTCTGGTGAATTGCCATAAAGTTCTGCTGGTCCACCAGCGGCGCCAAATACCCCCTCTTCAAAGAAACCTGGCTCACCCGCCTCGAGAATAACCGGCTCGGTAGGTTCTGGAATCTCGGGTGCTTCGGTGAGTTCCGGGAGCTCTAGTGCCTCGGTAGGCTCTGGGGGTTCCGGTGCCTCCGTTGGCTCAAGTGGTTCGGGAGCATCTGATGGTTCCGGAGCATCTGATGGTTCCGGAGCTTCGGTTGGTTCCGGGAGCTCAGGCGCCTCTGTCGGTTCGACTTCTGGTCCGGCTTGGGCGCCGGGTATTACTCCCATAGCAAATTTGCCATCGGGTCCGGCGCCCCCTGCGCCGTGCTGTGCAGCCGCCAACGCTGAAAGAATCAAAGAGATCGAACACATTAATGTCAAAGTCTGATTTCAAATTCATCGTTTTCCTTTGTATATATTTATTTTATATCGTTTTTGGGACATCAGATCCGGATACCTTTAGTTTTATTTGAACAAAAATATGTTCGACCAGTGTTCAGGTCTAGATGCTGTCAGAACAGCGACCGACAAATAATGGCCGCGAGGAAGTATTTCACTGCTCTCGGTTTATGGAAATGAAACCAAATTGTTTTGTAACACAAACAACCAAATATTTACCTGTTTACCTGTTTACCTGTTTACCTGTAGTCTCGGGCACATAGGGAAGGCTTTTTAGCCTATAACGCCCATCCAATTTCATCATTACTTGACTGCATGCAATAGAGTAATAGTTTAGTTAATTTTACATGTCACTTGTTCGAGAGTAGTTGACCCCATGTAGTCATATTTGCTAATAAGCTTGTCAAGGAAGGAGTCACTTGCGTTCTTGAAGCTGTTGGTTGTCTTCACTTCTACAATATGCTCTGGGAGTTTGTTCCATAGGTTTACAATTCGCTGAGAAAAGCAGTTTTGTCTGATCCTTTCCTTGTTGCGGGTTTTTTGCACTTTGTAGCTGTGACCTCTCAGACTGTCAATTCTCCTTTCCATGTTGAAAAACTTGCTTGGTTGAATATCAGTGAAGCCATGCATAATACGGTACACTTGAATGAGGTCGCCTCTGAGTCGCCTGTATGCCAGTGATGGAAGGTTGAGCTTTCTCAATCGAGCAGAATAGGGAAGCTTTCTCAGGGTCGGTACGATTTTTGTGGCTCTACGTTGTACTTTTTCCAGCTTATCTACATCGCCTTTCAGGTACGGACTCCAGATGCAATTAGCGTATTCGAGATGCGGTCTGATCATGGACTTGTAGATTGTCTTGAACATTGTGATATCCATATGGTCAAAAGATCTTCTTGTGATTCCTACAACACAATTTGCTTTGTTGACTACTTCTCCAACATGCCTGGTAAAAGACAAAGATTTGTCAAACGGGACGCCAAGATCTTTTTCTTCCTCCAGCTTTCCTAGCTCTCTTCTGTCAATTCCCTCTGTCATTGTATAATCATGTGTATCTCTTGGTTTGCCATAATGCATGACTCTGCATTTCTTAACATTAAACTTGAGCTGCCATTGGTTTGACCATTCTCCTAGTTTATCCAGGTCATCCTGAAGCTGATTACAATTATCTTCACTGTGAACTTGTGTGAAAATCTTAGTGTCATCTGCAAAAATCCTAACGAGGCTGGATAACATGTTGGGTAGGTCGTTAATGAAAATGATGAACAAAATGGGTCCAAGAACACTGCCTTGTGGAATTCCACTCTTCACTGGTTTCCATGATGACTTCTGGCCGTTTACCGATACTCTCTGCTTTCTACCAAGGAGGAAGCTGTCAATCCACTTAATTAAGTTGCCATCAATACCAACTTGGTATCGATTTAAAGGAAAGAAAACTATTTATTCAGAATAAGGTTGAGTACTTTGTGTAATTGGGTGTAATTTTATCTCAGCTTTGCAGAAAGAATGTTATAATAGGCCTTCATCATAGTGCAAATTCTCGTCAGAAATATCCAATTTTACCATTTCAAAATAATATGGAATTATGGGCGATATGACTAATGTGGTATTTCATAGACTGAAACAACCTTGAACTTGTGAAATAAGAGATGTTTAAGATTTTATTTAATTATGGTATAAATAATGTAATATAAAATGGCCTGGCCTTGGTGCCCTTTCATTCCAATATTGGTTTGGCCTTGGTGCCCCAGAACATGGCCTCGATGCCCTTCGAAATGTGTTATTTTTAAGGCCAAAGTGGCCGTGCCCCTAAATTGACGAAATTTGAGGCCTGTGTAGAGGACTTTCATTTTTTAGATTATGGATTTCAAACTCGAGATATGCATCCATGTTTACATTTTTCCAATGTTTTAAGCAATAGATGGTGTGACCGGTGACGTAGTGCCCGGCGGTTTGCGTGCGCACCTACAGGGAACGGTGCTTTAATTCACACTTGATTGATCATTACTTACCATGCTTACGGTGTAATGGTGCAGAAGTCATGGTATGCATCCCTAAGCACAATGAGAGACCAGGTACTAAATCTGGTTGCCCGGCGGTTTGCGTGCGCACCATAAGGGCATGTGCTTTTAAAATTGGCGCTCAGTGATGTGTGTTTTGCTTTCATAGTATGATGTATGCAGTAGTCATGGACTAGTACCCCTAGCATGTCTTTAGACCAGGCGCTAATCAATATGTAAACACTACTGATGTAAACAACGGTCACCTCATCTATATTTCAAAAACTAAGCATTCATTTGGAAGAAAAAAAACGATCCTAGACCAAAAATGTCTTGTATACAAAAATCTATATTAGAACAAATTACCAAATTCTGTTTTTTAGTGATACTGTCTGAAATATTTGGATTAAAGAAATACCTTTCTCAAAATATAGTTTATTTGGTATCACATTGATGTCACCATCGGATTCCTTATCAAATTTCCTTTCTATAAATGTATACTATTATGTACTTTTATTCAATATTCTCAAACGTTGATCATCAAAATAAAAGGGTTGACACTTCCCTTAAAGGGGCACTAAGAGATGTGTTGGAGGCTGCGCCCTCAATTATGATAAAAACTGGGATTGGTATTATTTTTACATTTATATTACATGTATGAACTTACACCTAGGATTAAGAAAAATCAGCCCTCTTTGTACAACAAAACGTCGATTCAATAATGCTGATCTTTTTACGGCAGACAGCATTTTACGGCAGACAGCGTCCCCCCCTGCAGTATGCGTGATAGGCCTACATAACGCGAACCATATTTACATAGAGGGCGTTTTAAGAAAAGTTTCAATAAATAGCGATGGTATTGTTTTTTAAAACAATAAAATCAAGTTTTATCAAAATCAAGTTTTGGTGTGTTTTTGTGAGTAGAAACAACAATAATGGTAATTTTTAATGTTCATCTTGAATTCTGAAGGGTTTTTTGTTTTTGTTTTTGTCAACACCACTTTGTGCCTTTAATTGCAGTTCATCAAATGTGATTTGTTTGTACATGGTAGTGTTGACATTCCACAGAACCCTTATTATTATTATTATTATTATTATTATTATTATTATTATGGTTGCACACCACCAAATACATCTCCCATAGGGTTAGGCCTACACGTGAAATGCACAATTTTAAAATGGATATTTCTCGACGTTATAAGAAACTGGTAACTTGAAATTTGATTTCAACTTGAAGATGAAAGCCATGACTACTAACTCAACAACTCATACATGGGGGGAGGGGGGTAACCGGCATAATTTTGAGCTAGAGCCTTTTCAAAAAGTACGAGTTGAGTTTTCCTGGTCACACGCAATTGTTGATTAAGATTATTGCGTCAGATACCGGAAATGATCTGAACACAAATGTCTCTGTTAAAATATTAAAAAATCATCATTGCATCAATTTTTTTGGACCTGAAGAACGCTGATGTGTCTGTCAAAATTCACACTATATTAATTTCGCCATAACATGTAGTAAATACCCTAATTTTAAACTGTAATTTACACTAGGTCTCCCGTTTCGGCATAGAAACGGGCCGGTTTTGGACTTTTGCCTCAAAGGGGTAGGGCCAGACGTTATTTAGTGGTGTGAAACCTTCTTACGTTTATGTTTATGTAGATATGGCAGCATTATCCGTGACGTCACTTTGCACGAACAAAGTTTGTTTGCCCAAACACATCCGACCCATAAAATCTCAAAACAAAGAAAAAAAAATTAAAGATATTTGTTTATGGTGAAAATGTATGTTTTAAATGATATTTTTATCTGGTACCCATATCCTCCCTTGTAAACACTAATTAGCTGCCGTGTCGCATCCTGAACGGATGGTCGCGGCTATCGAAGGTCATATAGGTATAAACATGTATAAATGGTCTGATCATATTGAGATGCATATCAAACTCTTCCTGAGATCATATACACTGAAAACTTAAACTAGTCAGACACAGGCTGGACTAACTTTAAACTAGTCGAGCAGGTTAGTCGCGCCTGCTGGACTAGCTCAAACTAGTCAAGCAGGGTAGTCATGCCTGCTGTGTAGGTTATGACCGACTTGACTAGCTTAAGGTTAGTCCGGCTCAGCCTGACTAGCTTGATTTGTTCTGCTGTACTAGTCTGTGGCTGGACTAGCTTATTATACAAGCTGGCGTGACTAGCTTTAGGTTAGTCAAGTTGGCTGGACTAGCTTTAGGTTTTTCAAGGCACTGAGATAAAATATCAATGGCTGCATGCAGATAAGACGTACTTCATCGCCGGTCCGGTTTTGCTAGCGGTTTTTAAATGGGTCTGATGGTTTAATGCTTTGTCGACAACACAGTGATAACTTGCAAGCTTCCAGGGGGAGAAATACTTTTGCGCGGCAGTGTACATGTATACATTAAGCCCACAATTATTCATACTCATATCTATACCAGTTGAAGTGGTGGTATTTTCGCTTAACATAAAATACAGTCAGTTTGCCAGCACAAATCAATATATTTGTGTACATCATAGTGTTTGCCAGCATCTGTAGACTATTTAATGCTACATTTTGTTTGGAATGACGACTCGGAGTAGGAAAAAACTAACTGTAAAGAACGACGGTAGCGCGGGCATCTCGAACGCTAACGGGTCAGCCATTGCTGACCAGTCCACTACAGCTAACACTGTTGCCAGCAGCTCCGCCAACAACATGGTCAATACGAGAACTATTGAACAGACAGCAGACCAATCACCCGTGGCGAAACCAAGTACTGCTACGCAACGTGAACAATTTGAGTCAGGCGGGATCTACTATATGGTTTGAGCTGGACTAACCTTACGTTAGTCAAGCTAGCTTGACTAACCTTACGTTAGTCAGAATGGACACCATCTGGACTAACTTAAAGCTAGTCGAGCGACTAGCCTAAACTAGTCCAGCTTAGGACGGACTAACACCAAGCTAGTCGACTAAGCGAGTCCAGCAGTGCTGAACTAGGCTAAAGTTAGTCAAAATGGACACCATCTGGACTAGCTTTAAGTTAGTCAGGCGACCTGTTTAGGTTTTCAGTGTAGGGAACAAAATATCCAATGGTTGTATTTCCACCTGATGCTTAGTTTTCGAGATATAGGGTAAAATAGGTCAAAGCTCAAATTGTGCCTCAAATTAACTGCATACGTACTATTCAAAAGCAAAACTACTAATCATGCTGCACTAAGCACCAATTTTAAAAGCGCTTGCCCTTATGGTGCGTACGCATACCGCCGGTCAACCAGATTTAGTTCCTGGTCTCTCATTGTGCTTAGGGATGCAGACTATGACTACTGCACTATTCTACACCGTAATCAATCAAGTATGAATTTAATTTAAAAAACACATTCCCTGTAGGTGCGCACGTATACCGCCGAGCACTACGTCATCGTCACAGGTCACATCTATATAGGGTGGTTGATGAAATGAAAGGACCGTAAGAGAGGCTCTGAAGCAGAGCTACCCTTATCCAGATTGTACCACCTGTTGCATATAACTAACATAACTAACAAGCATACTTTACTGCTTAACGGGACATTAAGTGGTGTTGAAAACTTTAAATGTTTAAAAATTTACTTCAGAATTCAAGATGAACATTAAAAATTGCCGCTATTGTTGTTTCTACTAACAAAAACACAGCAAAACTTGATTAAAACAATATCATCGCTATTTATTGTAAAACGCCCTCTGTGCAAATATGGTTCGCGTTATGTATCACGCGTAATGCAGTGGAATACTGTCGGACGAAAAATGCTCGTCCCGGCTGTACGAGCATTTTTGAATCGACGTTTACTTGTACAAAGAGAGCTGTCCTTATAGGTGTAAGTTCATACATGTAATACAATTATAAAAATATACTAATCTTAATTTTTATCATAATTGAGGGCGCAGCCTCCAACACATCTCTTAGTGCCCCTTAATGTTATAAACATTGCACGTGGTATACGACACATCAATCACCAAAAACAAAATGTTTTGAAAGAATTGTATTAGAAAACAGAGATCCTAAGCAAATTAAAGCAATGAGGTGCCTCGGAAATTATTACGATCTAATTGGTCATACGTCAGACCTTGATGCTGTCATTTAATTAAAATCTATTTTGCTTTTGAATAGTAGGTCTGTACAATGGGATTTACACATACAAACCAGAAAATGACATGGTTTACATGTCAATACTTTGCATTCAAAATGTTATAAGGCCATGTATTTTGAACTCACCACCCAGGGATGGCGGCATTGCATTTTTGGTGACACATCTATCTCTCTCTCTGATAACTCAACAACTAAATGTGGTAGAGCTATGGTTCAGGTGTCATGTGAAAGCCTATTTATCTAGCTATATTGTGTGAATAAATCAGGTATTTTTATAACTGTTTGGCTGACATATGATTGATTATATTTCGAAAATCAGGGGTGGCGCTGTGTACAATCTCTATGGGGAATATAGAAAATGTTACTAATTTTACGTTTAATTTACAATAACTCCTTATCGCTGTATGGTACAAACATGATTTTGCTCTCATTTTATAGATTGTTTTATATCATAAGTTTTTGTTTCAACAAATGTGTCAACTATTATGTAACAATTGTAATCATGAATCGATTGCATTGTCCTTGGCTTTCTCGCTATTCGTTACACAGTGAACTTGCCCTATTCATCGGTTTTACGTACATGACTATAACAAAAACAAGTATTCAACCGATGATAGCAAAGTTGTACATTTTTGGCAAGCTCTCAAATAGGGGAATTCAAAAATGCCGTTTAAATCAGGATAGGGTGCATGCCCCAACAAATATATTTGTAAACTCTAAAAAATATGAAATTTAAATGTTTAGTGCTCATTCACTTCCCGATATAGTATATTTCAACTCGTTACCCGTGACAACCATTATATTTTGATGAGTGATTGCATGAGGAACTAATATGCACAGTAAAATTATGATTTGGATAGGTATACAAATATTATTGAGCTTTAATCAAAATATGAAAAAATGATATTTTTTGAACATCTAAATTCCTATAGCATATTTAAATTCCTTGTGAGATTACCATTCAAAAAATATATACTTTTTATGGGGTAGAACAAGTAGTTATTGCGATATTCTAATTCGAATCTCAGATGGTGTAAAATGTAAAAATCTGGACATGCAACGGGAAGGGCGGCGAGTTCAAAACACAGGGCTATAAATCATCTATCAATACAATAGCAAGGATTGGTTTTGTATTCCTCTTAATTCTGGCACAAATCATTAATAGCTACATAATTCACAAATTTGATGCATGAATATTTCTGTGCAATGTTCAATGTTGCTCAGTGTTCTCATGAGAAAGCCTCAGCATGTATGAAAGTTGTGGTAGAAAAGCACCATTCATGTCAATAGTGTGTTAATACCAATCACTGACATGACTGACAGAAAATGACATTTATACTTAGAAATGGGACTTGTAAGTCAATTTTAATTTCTGCCATAAGCATGATAAGAATAAGCATAATATAGCATGATAAGAATACGAGTAATTTCCCTTATAGCATATTCAAATGTAATCTTCCACCGTCATGTAACTGTAGGCTATCTTTACTGCGTGAATTACCATTGTACATACTACAAAATGGGTTGACTTGCCTAGTTGGTCACTTTCCGTAATTGATGATGGAATTTTCTCATCTTTTCCGGATTTTAACTGTATAACTTGTACATGACAATTAAATAAAATTGGTAATGGTTTAGTGGTTTTAATAAGGATTAAATCCATGCTAAAAGAGAGTCCGATTTTGTTTTGTTTTTTGGTAACACCCTATATTATTTGATCTGTCGCTTTCAAATCCTCTTATAGTGAAACAAAAGACCTCTTTATTTTAAAATTTAAAGAGATAACAGCACAAAAATATTCAGAAATGATTAAAGGTGAAGATAATAACTATAACCCTCGATATAAACTCATAAAGCAACATAAAAATAATTGAAATGAAATGAGAGATGTTAGGCCTATAACCAAACATGGATAAATCAAGAATCCATCAAAAATCGATTATGTTATGCGGCCTTACAAACACACGGTTTAAACCTAAAAAAGCAAACAAAAATACAAAGTACAAAAAGGAAAAGGCGAAAACAAAAACAAACAAACAAACAAATTAGAAAATCAAGCTAACAACCATGCTTACCAATTGATGCAGCCAGAATAAAACATACTCCATGAATCTCCATTGTGATTTAGTAAATGAGCCTTCAACAACAGGGAAAGCTGACAGCTATGTCTTCACCAAAGTACAATATTCTCATCTGCCAATTTAGAGACCAGTCCTTTTCTATAACTACACCCTATGTAGAGTCCATGGAGTGGTTCCAAAGCTTGAGTCATATTGGATATTCATATCAGCCAGTCAGCCACACACACATGACACAGGCGGCTTCGTTGATTGGTTCAATTTGTCACACAGTGTTTTCTGAGCTACATACATGACAAACTTAAATCAAATTGGTCGATTATCTTTGTTTTAAATCCATATTTACACTAACTTTATAATTCATGGGTTTTGGCAGACCAAAAACTGAGCAAAAAACTGATAACTATAATAAATACCGTTTGTCCTATATATAAAAGGGTACAGTCATGATTTTGTTTCGGCGCCGGGCGAGTTAAAGCTAAATTGTTCGTATTTGGGGCTGTAAAAACGAGGTTTTTTTTAAGATAAACTTCAATATTTATACAATTATTATTGTGTCCAATTATTTATATTTGCCTTTTTTAATATATCTTCTCAGCCGACCCCTTCCTTTTTCAACTATTATCAATAGTCGACGAGACAAACGTATCTTTCTCATGTTGTGAATTAAAATGAATAACTACAAAACTCTTTAAATGTTTAACTTGTGTTTTGATGAAAAGGGCATCATAATTTTGGGTCGAGGAGCCTTGGTTGTATCCCCAAATTTGCGCGCTACTTGTCGCAGTACTCTCTAAATGTAAAAGAGTGGTTTTCCACTCTTTCAAGGCGAAGGACGAAACGTTTATGAGTGGAAAAACACTCTAAAAGGAGTGAAAGGGATTTTATATGAGAGTGAAAAATTAACTTTCACACTCATGTTACTGTGGAAATTTTCCACTCTAAAACGGGTTGTCCTGCGTTTCACTCCCTTCACTCTTTTTCGAGTGAATTTCCATTCTTTCCACTCGTTTTACATTTAGAGAGTTGGCTACTAGAAAAAATGGGTCCAATTATATTTTCCGAACAGGTTGATTGTTTACTAACATTATTCACATTCTGGGTTTATCCTTGGTGTAAGACAGTACGAAATTAACCTAGCATACATCCTCTATAGAGACCTTCTGTTTTTTGGATTAACTGCCAACACAAACGTGTTTGTAACACGGTTCGGCCCCACAACACTCCTCATTCAATAAGTGAATGACCTTAATAATCATTACATTACTTGAAATGTTAAATTTACTTGACTAAATAATGGTGCATTCTAACCAAGAGTTACTTGAATAGAGTTAGTGTTACCTCCAAGATGGCCGCTAATCCCAAATACGGAAGGTCTCTATTGACGGATTAAAGGATTATACAGCTTTAGTATGGGGTCTTATACTACATTACTTAAAATGGTCTTACACCAAGGATATACCCCATTCTGTCAGACTTTTTCAATATAATCTTCTCTCTCCCCTTAAGACTACGCTAACCTCTTAACATGCCCCGGCCTCATTAGTCACTCATAAGTCAATATCTTCGAAACACATAATTTGTTAATCTTGTGTTCAATTAATTATTACAAACACGTAATAGTAATCCTAGTTGATGCCATGTTCCTGATACGAAGGGGCCAAGGGGGTCATCTTGGAATCAGGTCAAGTATTATAAACGCCTCAAACAAGTTCGCAAATGTCTTTTTATTTCGTTATTTGTTCATTTTTGTTGTACACGTAATGGAAAGCTGATGTGTTTATATGTCTAATACTATTATACCAAATTTGCAGTAATCTGCACTTGTTTCAGTGCTCAGCAATTTGCTTGAAAATGACCACTATGTTATCCTCAAAAGTCAATAGACATAGAACATCACTTGTCAATGTAACACTTCATTGAATGAACAGATGACAGAGTTGTTGGGTTGTTTTTTAGTGCAAAATCGTGGTGAATTTGGCACGTTTTGATTGACACCATCCCATATAAGCAAGGTCACTGGGCACTGAAACAAGTGAAACAAGTGATTACAAAAGAGATATCGTTGGAAAGAAGGACACAACATGCAAATCATGAAAATCATGAAAATTGTGATAGAAAAACATTTCCGAACTTTATATGTTTATTTGAGCAGTTTACAGACTGAAGGACAAGACACAAAGTTACTGGTTCGTGAGCCTTCTTTGAATTGAAGAGGTCTGGAAGAGATCGCGACCGACAAGCCAGACGACGGTGGCCACGCGAAACCTAAATGTTGAATTCGTATTGGAATAACACGTAATCGCGAATGTTAATCTTATCATTTTGAAAAATTCATCATAATTAGAAGATTTTTTTTACGCGAATCTGGCCATTATTCAGGTACATTTGTCTTTCAAACGGGCTTCTGTAGTGATATTCCTGGACAAATGCGCGCGTAGCGCGAGAAAATTTGCCATTTTTATACTAAATTGCCCATCATCATACCGGGCAAGGGGCAAAATTGTCATTTTGATGGGAATTAAGTAAATCCCTTAGATTTTCTCTTTCCTTATCCCTTTTATCTTCCTCTTCCCCTTTTCCTTTTTTTCCTTACCCTTTTCCTTCTCCCCCTCTCTTTCCTTTCTTTCCCTTTCCTTCCCCCTTTTTCCTTTCCTTTCCTTTCCCCTTCCTCTCTTCCCTCTCTTCTTCCCTTCTCTTCGATTTTTTTTAGCCCGGTAATTTGGGCTGGCCTTCCCGGTCAAAGCCATCCGGGGTGCACTCTGCCCCCTGACCCCCGGGAGATATGCTACTGCATAGGGGGTGCATTGATAAATTTCAAATTGAATAGCCCAAAATCTACCAGCTCCTTGATGAGAAAAAATGTACCGATTTAGCTGCGCCAAGTTGTATGCTAATAGTAGTGATGTCCTAATATAGTCATGATAGTTGGTTAGAAAGGTGCCCATCAGTGGAGTAAGTTTTTAATACACTGTAAAACACTGTTTAACACCTGTTAACAACTGGTATTGTTAAAATAGTGATTAAATTGAACAACCGCGGTGGTTTGAAACTTCTTTGCGTATAGGCCTATTGCCAAACCCTACGAAGTCGACAAGTGAGTCGTCGATATAGGAGGCCTACATCGGCGGGGACATGGAGGACCTGCCCCTACCCTCTGCGCCCCCTCCCCTATCTAAAATGTGCCAAGCACCACATATAATGTCTTCGTCCCCTAACCGCCCCCGCCCCCACCCACCCTAACCCTTAATGTGTTGACTGCTTCCGCCACCACTACCACTACTTGATCCAGATATAGGCTTATATCGTCATTATTTAATCTACAAGTAACTTAACAATTAAATACTTCTTAATAATCGGGTAATCCTAGAAAATGGATCAATGCCAATGTGTAACAATAAATTGAACCGTGAATTAAATATAGAAAAATTAACTAGCTTTATGGTAAAACTTGATCAAGGGCCAATAACTCTATGTGTATCTAAAGTTGAGACTGTCACTAAAACTCATCGTATCAAGGTATAAAAACAGAATGTTTCTATTTATAGCAGTATTTTGAACAAAAGTTATTGCTATAATTTCTTCACAAAAAAAGTATTTCAAACTAGCTTTTCCATTAAAATTTGATCAAGGGCCAATAACCTCATTTAATATCTAGGCTATAGTTGTGACTGTCACTAAAACTTATTGTATTAAAGTTATAAAAACAGAGTGTTTCTATTTGAGCAAGACTCAAAGCAAAAGTTATTACTATAATTTCTGCACTTATACTCAATATAAAAGGGGAATTTACATCCCTTGACTTAATCCTGTAACACTGAATAAGGTATACGTGGCTTGACGCTTGAGTACAATTGATACCTGGGGATACGAGAACTGCGTTCCCAGGGTACAATACAACAACTAAACGTAACAATCGTGAACACGGATGTACAGGGTGAGCAGGGGGTGCGGCCCGCAGAATGGGTGTTAATAATAATATTTTGAGTTAATACGAATCCAATCAGTGTTATTTCAACACCTACCAGTGTTAATATTTCAACACCTACCAACAATAATAGTAGCGTTGAAAATAACACCAACTAGTTGAAATAACTCCAAGAATCTTAACACCGGTGCAAATTCAGTAACACCGGTGTAAATATTGTACCCGTATTATTATACTCCAACTGGTGTTAAAGTAACACCCTAGGTTTTTTGAGCTAGCCCCAAGGGGCTCGCTCTTATCCCCTGAATACAGCAAGTACGCGTTATTCATAATGGCTTCGAGTCACTTGGCTCAGAAAACCGTGACCAAATCGGTTATAATGTTTAACGGGTCCAGCCTAATGACACCTTCATTCGGGTATATTGATTGGACGAAAAGTGTGACGCTTGGATACCAATGTGTTGTGTATTTGTATCACACGAGTCCATGGCTATTATTGGACGTGTATGCATAACGTGAGGGGTTTGTACTGTTTGTATATATGTTTACAAGGGGAGTCTCTCCGTCGCGGATTTGATGACGAGAACTGTGCTGGCCGGGCGGTGGTGTTATTTACCGTAAACAAACATTTGATATATTGACCGTGAGTAAAGTGGTAAAAGCGTATAGTATACACATGCACATACATGTAGGGTAACATGGGGTAATATGGGACACGGGGTAAAGTGGGACAGTGGTTTTCGGAAATACTTTTTTACCTTAAAATAGTCAAATTGTGCCCATTTTTGTAACAAAAAAGCTTTGATATATTGTCTATTTATATTTGCAACCAATTTTAAGTATCATCCTTCGTGAAACGGGACACTTCAGAGGGTCGTAAGCCTTAGGCGTCGAAATTGATGCTGCATTTCACCAATGCTACTAAGCATAGGTCACGATTTGACACTAAATATCTATGAATCAATGCCCCGGATTTTAGTTTCTCAAAGTGGAAAATAACGTCTAAACCACTTTCTATCAAATAAGACAAAAATGTGCTACTGTTTCCTTCCAAGATCATTAAAAAGTGTTTTTTCAGAAATGTGCCTCATTAGGGTAAGATGGGACAAGGTTACATTCATGTTAAAAGTCTATCTTTGTCCCATCTTCCCCCGCGTCCCATCTTGCCCCACCACTGTCAGCACATAGTAAATCAATGGCGTCCCATCTTACCCCTGTGGGGGAAGATGGGACAAAAAATTAAGAAACATTTTATCGCCTGGGGTAAGAAGGGACACCTTGATAAAATAATGAAGCCGGAGGCCGACGGGCACAATTTTTGGTGAAACTAAAGTCTTGCTAAGGCTCTTGGTGATACCTTTTGCTTTGGTGGGGTCACTTGTCGGATATTCGTATTACAGCTGAGTAAAATTAGGTGTCCCATCTTACCCCTTAGGTGTCCCATATTACCCCATGTTACCCTACATTGTATTTACAGCAATACATGTACATGTAGGCCTATACAGTGTTTTGCCAAATGTTTGTTACGGTTAAGAAATTCGCGGCGGGGCGAGCTGTCGCTTGGGTTTCAATAATTCATTTATTCTTCATCTGAACTCTGCATAAAAGTAAGAATGCACCCCCCCCCCCCCACCCCACACACACACACACTTAGGCCTACGTGAAATTTACGAGGTGACTGACTGCAAAAGAATTTGGGCAACCTTTACGAAAATTTCAGAAATCTTGCCCCCCCCCCCGTCCCCTCGCCACTGTAATCTTAATCTTCGCACTATATGTCTATATGAATTATGATGGACTGCAACCAAAATACTACAACATCAGTAGATGCCATAAATCAGGACAGGTCTCACCTTTCCTGCATAAATAAAACTATCTTCCCACACAAAAATTATCACGTGCAAGTGGGCGACCTGTGAATTTAAAAAGCATTAATTATGGTGAAGAAAAGTCTTTTCCATGGCTGTTTCCTTACGGCAAGGGACGCACCTTTAGATTTTCAGGGTGGGGGTAGGAAGTTTTTGGAAGAAAAAAATCCCCCTCTTTGCAGGCCAAAAAACAAACAAACGAATGAATACATTAAAATTTAAAAATATACGCCGGCCAAAAAACAACAAAAAATACCCCCCGAACCCAACTTCCTACCGCCCTCCTGATAACGATAGGGCCTACATGTATCTCTCAGACAACATGTAACAGAGCTCTTCCAATAACTGATTTACAGTACATTACCAAAGCCGGCTATACAATAGTGACAGTAGGTAAAGTGGCGGAAGGACATAACATTTCTTATGTCAGCAATAAACAATGTAGAATGGTCACATTTACTGAACATTGTAAATGTTTACATGCGTATGCATACAAGTGTCAATCATGATAATGACACTTCTTCTTTATAACCAATATCTGCAGTAGACCTTGTTGACTTGTCAAGAACTCCAGATATGCTAAAGTAATTCGTACACGTTCACTAAAAAAATGATGACTCTGGCTAAATCTGTTTGTTGTCTGCATGAAGTGTATGACCATTTCAATAATGCCTGTAACTTTGATATAACTACATTCGTGAAGGGTTATAAACTATCATTATACATGTGATACTATACACAATGTCAAGTTCGACAGAGGAATTAATGTAAGTTTCGAACAAAACTCAATTCTACGCAAATATTTGTAACCATAATTTGATTCAGTTGATTGTACGCAACATTATGGTCCCTTCTGAACTTTTATTTGTACATAACTTCTCATCGTGTACATACATTACATTTGTTTCTAATAAAATTATAAAACAAAGAAACCGTTTTATGCTTTTTATGTAACTTGTTTTTGTATTTCTTGTTTGATTGCCAGTAAATGTGTACATCCTCTTAGTCTCAATTAGAAATTGCACCATAATAACAACTAGAGGATATTTACATGTTTCTAAATGACAACCCTGTGGTTACATCATATGTAGATGTTCAACCGAAACCAAATGAATTGGCCAGAGCTCCAAGCTGAGAAATAGCCCAAACCTAATTGGGGTGATTTTTTGAGATTTCTTGTAAATAATTAATTCCCAGAGTGTTTATAACATTAATGTGAAAGTTTCAGATTAAAAAAATCAAACCAAAAAATATATTTAAAATTAAAAAAAATAATAATAATTTAAAAGTACATTGTATGTACATTGTAAGTATATCTCAGTTTGGAGTTTTCATATATTAACTTGAAAATGATATAACTCCGCTTTGGGAAGTCCGATTAAAAAAGGTACCATTGTTAAGCGGAAGATCTCTACTACAATAATCAATTACAAATAACTCAATTTTGATATCTTGCCTAATTGTGTCTGATTTCGGCAGACCTCTTCACACATACGGACAACTACTGCAAATTTGTCTTCATATTCATTACTTGATATCATGCCCAAATTTGCCAATACGTCAACTGCCTGCTCTTTTGCCAATCTCTGATTACCCAATTACATTTACATGTCATTATTCTACCAACTGCTTTCCTAAAAATATAAAGTCTTTCATTTGTACTAGCTCTTCCCTTTTAAAGGGTTTTTTATCAGTGTATGTCAGCAAACCCATATCCATGATCCATGCGGCTATCCGTGATCCATCCAGGCGAAAAGGGCAAACAGGAAAACAATGCAAATCATAAACCTATTTTGGAGTCAATTTGTTGTTGTTGAGATAAGCTTCTTTTCTACTATATTATATGGAATGTCTTAGGACTTTAATAATAGCGCTATGCATTATAATTATGTAAAATGTAAATTCAAACCAACGGGTTCCTGAAACGTAACCAGGGAGGTGTAATAGTAATAACATCTCTCTGCTGAAACGTTCGTGAAGCCATCTTGTGTAACAAATTTATTAAGCGAAAGGAAACATTGAAACTAATTCGCTCATTAAAATGGTGAAGTCTATTTTCGAGGTATTACTGTTTGGGTCCATAGATCATGATTATGTGATGATGTAAAACTAACAATGTATATCCAAATTTAAATAGTGTAGCTAAAACAGTTCTTTGTTGGTGTTGGTGTATTATGTAACACACTAAGAATACCCGGGGTCAGTGAACATACCAAGCGGGTACGCATCCGCGTCCAAAAAAACGTCGAAAAGAGTCCAGATTCCAACACACGACGTCTTTCTGAAAAAGGGGTACTTTTTAGGGGGCATCGCACTTTAGGGTATCCATAACAGCATCGAGGTATCGACGTTTAGGGTACTAATTGCCGGGCTAATTGTTATGTGTGACTTTTCAATAAACATGCAAAATGTTGAGACTAAAAATCTTCAATATTTCCCTACTTTTTGTATGCATTCTACATCATGCATACCACATGCATATCTGTATATTAAATGTCACATGATTATGAATTAAGATTATTTTGAGCATTACTTTATAATAGGGGGCCTACGCCATTTAGGGGTGCATTATTGAGTGTTGGTAACACCGTTTAGGGTAGGGTTTGTATGTGTTACGCCATTTAGGGGTATCAAAATAGTGTCTTGGTTTACGCAATTTAGGGTCCATTTCAGAGGTGCTTGGACACGCATGTGTACCCGCTTGGTATGTTCACTGACCACCCCCCCCCCCCCCCCCCGGGTACTGTTATTCAGTAGGAGCTGGTACTCTGCCAATGTTGATTAATGATGATATAATCATCATCCGATCGTGATCAATATCGAGGGTAGGCCTATGTGTCAGTCACGAAAAGTTGAAATATAAATGAAATTAGTCTGAATTAAAAGAGCAAGGTACCTTCGATCATGACACTCGTCGATGAATACAAAACTTGATTGCCTAACACGTCCTTATAACGATATAACGATATGACCTAATCCTATATTGGCTTGTTACGTAGGCCTGTTTATTGTAATAAATACTATAACTCTCTATAAATAGCATAAATGAACGATGGATTTTAAGGATTTACCAATATGCGATGATCAGGCCCGTAACCAAGTCCTTTTTTGTACCAATGTACTTTTTTTTGTACCAATGTACCTTTTTCTTTTTACCAATGTACCTTTTTGTGAAAACGCCAGGGTATGACCCCTGGTCTGGCTCCCATTTTGAGCAGCTTGGGGATCGCTATATTATGGTCAACCCTGTCAAAAGCCTTGCTGAAGTCAGTTATTATGATACGTGATATTGACTTTGGTTTGTCAGCATGTTTTAAGATGTTATCAACAAGCTTTACTAAATAGTGTGAGGTAGACCTTCCTTTGCGATTCCCAAACTGCCCATCATCTATCACAGAATCAATGTAATTAATCAACCAGTCTGTGATGAATGATTCAGCAACCTTTGCAAAATGATCTGTCAATGAAACAGGTCTAAGTTGATTCCATGTAGGTGGGCTAGACTTAGGAATGGGGACCACAATTGCACGCCTCCATTGTGGATGAACCAAACCTTCTTGAAAGGATGCATTCAAGATATCTGTCAGAGGTTTACTGAGCTCATAAGGGAATTCCCTGATTAATTTTGAGGGTATGCCATCTGGACCCCCTGCCTTTTTCCTCCCAATTTTACCAAGTTTGGCACAAACATCCCAGGGATAGATTTCTGGAAGACTTTCTGGTGCTGGTAGATAGGCAGGCAGAACTGAAATATCAAGAGCTTTAATATCTTTACCAATCGAGATAAAATGATCATTTATACTATTAGCCACGTCCGTGGTATTTGATGGATTAGTACCGGGTGGGGGTTTTATAATAGGTTGGGATTTATTGTTTGTTGTCATCACTCGTATCTGACGATACCATTCGGCTGGGTTAGAGTTTTTATGCCTTTCCACTCTGTTTTTGTAGTAAACAATCATGCAATACCACGCTGGTAATGGTGATTTTGCACTGCTACCCCTAAAAATGAATTTTAAACAAATCCCTCATCCTCCTTTATTTCAAAAGTTAGGACGAGAAACTAGTTCTAATTTTTAATTGGCCTTAACTCTGATTTCATGATTACTTTTTATGTTAACACTTTCCACGCGGCTGTTGGTTTTACCATTAAAAACAGGTTTTTCAGAAACCTTTCCCAATTTTCAAAGTCTATCTCAAAGATAACTGAACCAATACGAGGCATGTTTGTACTTATTTCAATGCATTTCACATGGTGATTCTAAATATGGTATTGAAATTCAATAATTTTGACATTTTTTAAACATTTTGTGAAATTTTGGAATGTCGTCTGCAGCCGCCTGCCGCGTGGAAAGTGTTAACCTTTATTGAATCCTATCACCTGATCCTGTCACAAGGTGAATTGTCTACAGTTGCCCCCTTTGTATAACCAAGGAGTTATCATACGAGGGTCATTCAATAAGTTCTACCTCCTACCTCATAACTTTGCTATTATATAAGCCAGTCGTATGAAATATTCCACAATTGTATAGCTGTGAATCTCAGCTACAAATTCATAGTAAATTGGTCTGAATACTGTTTGTACTTTTCTGGGGATGCTGTGAAAACAAATGGTCCATTTAGTGCGACGGAAACGGATAAATATTAGCCAAATGTCTCTTTAGTGCTATTCATTTGGCCAATTCTAAGAGACAAACCGTACCTATAGGTCAATTAAAACTGTTCTAAATTACAGATATCTCTTGAACAGACTATAAAAAATAAAGGTCACTGATTTTCTTGAAGAAAAATGAACTCTAGTTAGCCAGAACCAGACCATGATAGCCTTTAGTTTTAACCCTACCCCAGAGAACCGCTGCAAAAATCGTATTTGCTTTTCATAAGAACTAAGAGATCTTCAATATAGGCCTACAGGACTAAATGGAGGGATTACAAGTATATCTAAGTAATAATTTTCTACCACTGACTGCCTGATTAAAAATAATAAAGGTTACATTATAAGTAAAACTCATAAAAAGAATACATTAGAGGCATCACTGTGACATGACATGTAACACAAACATTTGACTGAATAGCAGTATTCCAGTATGCTAAAGGCGTAACAATACATTCGAATTGATATTATACTATTTGCAAGCCTACAAAGGTTAATATTGCCAACCATCGAATCTATACGTGATAATACAGTATTATATTTAGAAATCATCCATTGTTTTCTATTTTTCGTATAAATCGGACTGTTATATCTAATCATACAACATGGAGAGAAACCTAAAAACACATATTTATCGATAGTGTAATTTTCTGTGTACGTGGTCCAAAATCTCTCACTGGCTTGGATTGCATCATAACAAAAGTTAAACAGATATCAGTTATCATTTACTATGTGTGTAGCTATAATTCAGAGCTATAATCAGGACAAATATCCCCGCAAATGTCATGATTGAGGCTGACATTAGTATTAGCGATGTTATGAGTGAGGAGGTAGAACTTATTGAATGACCCTCGTAATTAACATTATAATAACTCCTTGGTATAACTGAGCATGTTCAGTAGGCATAACAAGCAGTTTGAAGTCTCAAATTTCCTGTTTGGGAAACCAGTTCTCCACAAAGAACAGGATACCCATTTCCTTGTTGGTCACTTTTGAGTTTCATATAATAATAAACCATTAGTAAGTAATGCCCCCATTTTTTCAACATTCATACCTGAACTTTTATTGCTGCTAAAAATATATGTTGGTAATTATCTGACTTAAAGGATTACAAAACACGACATACTAGTATCAATTTATCCTATTGAGATTATTTTAAGTCAAAACAATCATTATTACCCACAAATATGTACTAAACCCATTTAACTTTGTAATTTAATTACATTCTCAAAAGTTTACCTTGAAAATTGAGTCAATATACCCCTAGGGAATTGTACGCATCAAACTCTTAAACTGATACAAATTCAATATAATTTAAATGATATTATTAGATCAAAGTACTCCAATGTAAAGTATGATTATTGACAGTGACTTACACATTTGACTGATCCCCACAACTGACAGGAAAAATAGCCAATTATCTAAATCCATTTGAATTTCCTCATTACGCCATATTCCATATTCTATGCACACCGATGGACTATTTCAAATTGGTAAAGAAAGTAAGACTGTGTTGTGAGACATATATCGTCGCTGTTCTGACATACCGGCACATGTGCCATTTTGGGCAAAATGAGTTAAGTTGCATTTCATGATCTACAAATGAAACTCTTTATTCTCCAACAAAATTGAGACAAAAAAGGTAATTAATTAATGAGATACAGCACTAATTAGAGTGATATGCCAGGGTTTTAACATAATAATGGCATGAAAACCTCATTTTGTATTCTGACATACCGGCTCATCACAATATTCTGCCATAGACCACCGTGTAACTGCAGTTCTGACATACCGGCCAATTACAGGCAAATCACTGGCATATCACTGTAGGACGAATATGAAGTTTTTTCTTCTTTCTGACATACCGGCACATGACTTTATGACATAATTACTCCTAATTAATAATTGCAATTTGTTGTTGTAACATGCTCATAACAAACATAAGTATATATATATATATATTAGTGTTCTTTGACAATTAATAATTGCAATTTGTTGTTGTAACATGCTCATAACAAACATAAGTATATATATATATATATTAGTGTTCTTTGACAATAATAGTGACATTTGATGTAAATGCTCTCTAACAAGTCTTTAAGGAAAAAATTTCAAACACGATTTTCTCAAAACGCTGTTTTTCGTGATGTGCCGGTATGTCAGAACAGCGACGATATCATATCGGGAAAGAGTGGCCATATAGTGTAGGGTCTTCAGTTGGGGGAGGGGGGCAAGGGGCAGGCCAGTGATCAGGGGGCATAGTCGTCTAATCATGGTTAATATACACTATGATTTGCCACTTCATTTAGGGGAATCAGGGGGCATGGCTTCTAACAGGGGGTAATAAATGTCAGGTGCCCCTCCCGTCTGGTTACGCCCCTAAAGAGGGGAAGGTATTATATCATTTTTATTTGAGGTTATTCAGTAAGCCATTTATATTTAAACTGCACAATTCAACCTTACTGAACTGATTTGTACGATGACTTAGATAAATTTCTCAACAACTTTATAATCTAATATGTTTATGTAGGATTATACTTTAGAGTGTTCAGCACATTTATTACCTGGTCAGTTACTTATTGTGTTGAATGTATATTAACTGTGATTTGAATCCATACACTCTCAGTAGTTACAAACCAATCAGAAAGCAGGAAACTAAAATACTCAGAGTGCATTGAAAGTATCTAATTGCACTCCGCATTCGCACCGTACATGCGCACATCACACGCTTTGTTTTGATCCGTTTTTCCGAGAAGCACTAGTTCGCCAATTTTTACTGCGGGTGATATAAAACTTGTTAAAGGCAAAGTATGTGATCTTTT
This sequence comes from Ophiura sarsii, assembly GCA_035610835.1. Taxonomy (NCBI): domain Eukaryota; kingdom Metazoa; phylum Echinodermata; class Ophiuroidea; order Amphilepidida; family Ophiuridae; genus Ophiura; species Ophiura sarsii. The sequence goes on from CM069449.1 coordinate 63,959,779, forward strand.
CCTTGGGGCGCCCTCTATCCATGATTTTTTTAGAAAGCAGATTTTCTTGCAATTTGTGATTGATTGATCATAATCATAAATATATGCTGAGTTACAGAGCGATACGATTCCAAATTACTTCAAGATTATGGTTTAAAGAGGTTGAAAATAGATTGTCCTGCTGCAGGACAGTTTATTTTTATTCTAAATTCACTCTAAAACCATGATTTTGAAGTAATTAGGATTTGTATCACCCTGTAACTCAGAATGTATTCATGATTTATCATCAGACATGTATATCTGCAAGAAAATCTGCTTTCCGACAAAAATAAGGATAGAGAGCGTCCCATGGAAAAGATTGCATAATATGCCTTTAATATGCTTTCATTCGTTATTAAATAGATAACAAGTATGCACAGAGTTGTTAATTTTGATTTGTTTTGTCATGTATGAATTAGGTCAATACATACATATGTTTTGCTTCTCAAATCAATGCAACTTGCGCAAATGTTGATATGCTCACAATAGATCTCCCACTATGGAGTCGCGCCATTATTCACACATCAACATCAGCATGCATGCACTGATTTTTCCAATTTATCTTGAAACAACACATACGCCATTTATATTGAACTATAAATTGTCTTTTGCATGGTTTTTATGAGTTTGATAGCTTTGTTTTGAACCCAGATCAAAACTCATATTTTAACTGAATTGCCATACATCGCTTCTGATACCTACTTTTCATCATTCTGAGCATAAAACACTTTAACATCACCAAACACCTGCACCCTGAAACAAAATGATAACAGATTCAACTGACAGCAAACATTACTCAGATACAAAAGCGTGGAAAACATCAAGACGTTGTTCAGAAAAACTCAGAAAATGTCTAGTAATTTTACTTCCATTTACAAATTTGGATAGATATCATACACAAGTACTCAATAACTAAATTGTTCACACAACATTAAAGTATAAAGTAGTATGTGATGCATATAATCATCATAAATGTTCACCTTTAATAACAATATCGCATGGTAGATTCAGATCACAATAGAAATGGGGTGAGAAAAAAATATCAAAAAGTAATTGCTTTCAAAGAATATAGCTGATTAAGATTGATAAGCGAGGCAAACACATGCCCAACCCTATACTTTACTTTATAAAACACCATAAAGCTGAGTTAGGTACCAAAGTAATCCAACAAGGTTTTTCTATCCCAAGATGTTTTATGTGTACTGTGCTTTGCAAAGTTGTACCAAATGATGTATTTATAGTACAAATCGTACACATCAAACATTTTAAGATAGAAGACACTCATTGAAAAACTTTGGTACCAACTTTATGATCCAATTCGACAGACACACGATGTGTCGATCAATTAATATTTATGCAGCATTTATCATATTTTCAATTGAAGTGATTATAAATAACACCCTGGTAACTGGATTATGCCCATTTTGGAATGAGTTCACGCCAGAGACTTTATGTAGTGATCATTTCACAGCGCGGTACTTTAAAGGTAGATGTTCTGATTGCTGGCCCAAATTTCAACTTGATGTTTTCTATTTTACATGAAAGGTCAGATGTTTTCTATTTTACATGAAAGGTCAGATGTTTTCTATTTTACATGAAAGGTCAGATGTTTTCTATTTTACATAAACGGTCAGATGTTTTCTATTTTACATGAAAGGTCAGATGTTTTCTATTTTACATGAAAGGTCAGATGTTTTCTATTTTACATGAAAGGTCATCCTTAAAATCGTAGCATTCCAAAGTTTGAGTTGCATAACTTCAAAGGTTCTTATTTTAGAAGCACAAGGTCACAATAAATTTGCCCATTGAGTAGTTAGTACACAAACTGGCTGGTGGTTAACCACCTTTGGCAGTAATTCACCCCATTCTAGTCTATAATTTCTTAATAGACCATTTTTGGCCCTAAGAATTTACAGACATAATGAAAAAATATGGGGATTCTTCTGATAACAAAATCAAAATGTCTTGATGTGAAAAATAAATCAAAGCCAAAACAAAGTGATCAGAACATACACCTTTAATAAGACTGATCTAATTGACCAAGTTATAATCGGCTAACACAGAAAATTTCGCTGGTGAATACTTGCTACATATCACACAATCTTATTGTTCATAAAAATTGACACAAATATTTGAAATACAGAACATTTGCAAAATAACATCAAATATCAATGAAAAAGATTTCAAAAAGGTAGTGCTCTGTCAAATTTAAAAAAGCATATTGTTTTTTCATTATTTTCAGCTACATTTTACATAGCCATATTTATAAAATACTTATAAATAACCGCAAAGAGAAGCTCATCTAATTGTCAGTTACAGGCATAAATGAACACTCTTTTTTTCCCCTCGAACCAATATATCTGATGACACAATCTATCCACTCCTATAATCAAAACAAAAATTTTGTCAATCACAGCGTTTACTATTCCCCAGGTACCATGCAACTGGTGCGTATCGTGCATAACCGCGTCATTCGCAATAGCAAGGGCGCAGTAAAAACTGGAAGATGTGACATACTTGACAGTATGATAGGTAATTTACCAATCACGGCCCTAATCAACTAGACACCACGCCGTGTTGCAACTTTTTTGGAACGCACTGCATGCAATGGCACGCTCAACCTTTGTAATGATCGCGAGGGCTCGGATCATGACGCTGTGATCGACAATTATTTGTTTTGATTTTAGTGGGCAAAACATTGAATAGGTTAAGTATCCTGTTTTGTTACACCATCATTCAACATCAGCGATGTATTTTCAATTTTTTTATGACAACTTTAATCTAGCAGCATAATAAAGATATAATGACATTGGTATGACAATCATACAATCAGAAAAACATTATAAAAAGATTTATATGTAACAGAACTACAACCCAAATACAACATATTACTTTGTTGTTTTAAGTACAACCAAAAACAATCAATTGTATCCATTTATTGGGCTATAGACGTTATTTGTAATTGGCGATGTCAGGCTAAATAGGGAGACATACTCGATGTGACATCACTAATCACAACGAAAGCGAGGCCAATTGTAGTAAATTATATCACTTGTGACGTAAGGCTAAAGATCGACAATTACAAATGTCTACAGCTCTGATTTAGTTTTATAATCAACTGATATATTCTTCGCCCTGTCTATACATACACCACACACATAAACAGTTTTAAGTAAGGTACATCACTTTCTTTGAAAATGGGTTTTATAGCAGGTATCCTTACATTAAGGACATCAAAATTAAAGACTAACAATGCGAGATCGGCACAATTAAGAAATATATCCACAAGTTTTTATTTTCCATATTTGCAAAATGTTCTACTAGTACAGCAATATATGGTACATGAATTTTAAAGTGCAATTAAAGAAGTCTATTTGCTTGCATTTTTTAATCAGTGGAATATTCTATAAGGGGACGGAAAAAACCACCGTTCTATAAAGCCTCAATGACCAAATATTTTTAATTAAAAAATTGTGAGAATTCTTCTTTTTTTTAAATTTGTGAAAAAATATAGATTGTTTTTGGATTTTTTTAGAATTTCTTTTGTGTGGAAAATTTACCAAAATTCCTTACATTTGTTTGGGGATCACCCCCTCCCCCCCCCCCCCCCCTATCCCCCAAGAAAAAAACACTGTCTGACCCACCTGAGAGCAACCAGTCTGTTTACTTTGCAGAGTAGGGATTTAATACACAGAACATCACAATATTAAATCAGCAACGTTTCATTTTCTGTTTGGAGGACATATGCCCATTTTCAGTTGGTTTAGTACATGATATACTGTAGATTAAGACAGTTTATTTGTCAGATGTACAACAAAGTGGTAAAAAGCTTAATGTTTTTGGTGTAAACTTATTTACAGTGTGCACGTTTTAGAATGTTGGGGTGAGCAATTGTAAGGGTATGGGCACTTAATAGAGATAACATGGTAGCTTAGAGTTAGGGTTAAGCCTTTTATGTGAGGCTGACATTCTGAAAGAATTGATAACATGAGAATGATTCTAGTGGCATGTTTACACGCAATAAAATGATAAACATGTCTTGGCACTTGCATCAACTCTTATTATAATTATAAATGTCCATCAAATCAACACACATTAGTTCTACAGAAACTAGTACGGTAAGTATAGATTGTTTGAAGAAATATTTACATCATATTGCTGAATATTAAATATTTACAATACTCTATGTGTTTTTCATTTAAATAATAACAGCTATGTGTATAGATGGTGTGACCGGTGACGTCATGTATTTACAAATGGGACACCCTCTGTTGATTCCCTCCAGGCATGAAGACAACATGAAATTTCTTTCTAATGAATTGTAAAACTCATTTATTTTTAATTTTTTTTGTGAAATGCGATAGCTTATAGCATTTCTAAGCAAGTTTAAAGACAGTTTTGATAACAATTTGCTGTGACACTACAATTTAGTTAGAAAACCTGGCCTATGTAAACTATAGGAACTCTTGCCCGGTGTGTTTTGTCTCAAATCAACAGAGGGCGTCCTAAATGTAAACAACGGTCACCTCATCTATAGAAATAGTGTATCAACAGTACAAACACTCCTGATAAACTTGCTTTCAAATAGTATCACACAGTACAGGGTAGAAAGAAATAATGTGGTTTCAATGATCATTTCTTTCAAAAAATTATATTTATTTTATTCAAAAGAGAATTTTCAGGAAGTCAGTGCAGTCCTATATTGCAATCCATCTAATTGTAGATGAAATTCCAGCATTACCTTCATGTAAGGGAGGCTGAGTTAGTCTAAGGTAAAGACTTCATTGATGGATTATACTGAATAAAGTTTATAGTCTCAGAATGAAGTTTTCACACTAGACTAGTTTCATGATTCCCATACATGGAGGTAGAACCAAAATTCCCACAGGATCTCCAGCCAACTTAAAGCTTACACTGCAATATAAATAATGCTTAAGGAAACCAATAGACACAGGAGAAAGAAACCTATGATGAAAATGAGTGAATAAAGATATTGATCAAAAAATCTCTTTTAGTAAATATGGGATGCAGCACATCAAAAGGGGGACTTTGCAGGTGAAGTCAATTTTGAGTATATAATGTGTTTTTTCAGCGCATATTATAAGCTTTTAAAATGACACAAAATGTATCAAAATTAAGCAAGGCATTCAGATTTTACAAGTGAAAATGACTCCCTAAGTTCTTTTTCTGTCTGTTTTCATGAAAAGCACAGCCGCAAAGTCCCTCTTTTGATGTGCTGCATCACATATGCTATATTCTTCATTCAGGCATATTTAAATGCTTGAAAATATGCTCTCTCTATACTGACATTTGATGTTAACTTATATAAAGTAAGAGAATGCAGGGTTTCTATATATGGCACTGCAAGGCCCACCTTCTAACAATTGGTAACAAAATTAATATATAGGCATTCAATTAAGAAGTGTACATACACTTCTGGCCAAAAGTGTCTACACACTCCATTGAGAGAACTTCCTATGACCTTGCTCTATAGACAATTTTCAAGATAAAAAAACTTTTCACAGGGAGTTTCTTTCGCAATATAAATTGGCATATATTCTTATAACTTAGGGCAGTCGATCTGTGAATGCGTAAGGACTTTTGGCCGGTAGTGTATGCTATTGTTGAGTTGCACATGAAAATGCCCCATGGTTATCAATATACATTGAGCCAAAAAAGAAACTTATAAAAAAAGAAACTTAAACAATTTTAACAGATCACCAAATAAAATCCTGTGCATAAAAATGTACCAAATTTGGATACAATATTACTGCAATGTATCGCTTCAAATGGCAGTCAATAACCAATTGTTTGCTTCAATGACACAAGAGAAGTGCACTGACCATATGGTGATCTGTTAAAATTGTATAAGTTTCTTTTTTGGCTCAGTGTATATGAGCACCTTCAAAGACCAATACTTTACAGAATGAGTTGTTATGGTTGTAGGGTCTGAAAGTTTTAAAGTTGCATAAGGCCAAACAAAGAAGATAGTCTGTCTCAGAAGCCCGCCTGCATTGGTATGTGAAATGAGCTACGGCGCATAGGTCTATGCGCTGAGGCCTACACATTTTTATTTTTTTTGTTTGTTGTTGTTTTTTTTTTGGGTTTTTTTATATTTAGAAACAAAGTTTTAAAAAAGTTCTCTGAAGCTTGGATTAGCACCAACAACAAAATTGCATACCTCATAGCCTATTTTCTAAAAAAAAAATTGCACAGCACTTAGCTTATTTGCAAAATGTTTCTGAGACAGACTATCTTCTTTGTTTGGCCTAATGGCTCTGAAATCCCAAATTGTCATGCGCAACTGTAGATTCATCACAATTGTTATTTTTGCTTACATAGTTGTTTGCATTTTTTCTAATACAATAAAAATGTTCATGTTTTTGCACTCCTTTGGATGATGAACATAACAGACCTATTAATAGACATATTTACAGATCTATTAACATTATTATATAAAAACAAAAAAATCCTTAATCATTTTACTCATACCCAACAGTTCTATATAGCTTGTGTATGAACACAACTATCAAAGTGAATCTTAACACTTTCCATGCGGCAGGCGTCTGCAGACGACATTCCAAAATGTTACAAAATGTTTCACAAATGTCAAGATTATGTAATTTCATCACCATATTTGGATCACCATGAGAAATAGACCTTGAAATAGGGGAAAGGTTTCTGAAAAATCTGTTTTGTATTTGGTGAAACCATTAGCCGTGTGGAAAGTGTTAAAGTCAAGCTTACACAGTGCATCTTACACATGCATTTTCCTCAGCACACTGGAACATTCATTACCTGTGTATCAGCACCACTTGAAATGGTGCATCATACAAGTGTTGAAAGTAAAATAGTAATGAGAAATTATAAATTTGATTATAAAATGTCATGAAGCTATCAAATGAAGCACATATTGTCTTATATATTTCTATAATATGCTATATTGATTTAATTGTTGTTCTAAAATATCCGACATTGTAATTAAATCATGCACAAGTTATACAATTTTGACTAAGCAAAACACTAAAAATGACATATTAGACCTTTTTTCACAAACAGACAATACAAAACAAATTATATTTCATGCTCTATTTCAGTGATTGGTTTCAATACAGAAGATGATATGCGAGTTCTTTATCCGAATGGTAACATAAAAATAAAAAAGATAAGAAAAAGTAGTAAAATCAAGTAAAACAACATATTCTGCACTACATTCTGAAAATCTATAAGTAAAGAAACAAACAATGAAAATCAATATAGCATAAATTTACCAATCATCCTTTGTAAACCAGACGGAATTGGGTAGAGCTCCAAACTGAGAAATAGCCCAAAACAAAAGTGATTTAGGGGGGAATTTGAGTTTCTTGTAAATAATAAATCTTCAGAGTGTTTATAACATTATTGTGAAAGTTTCAAACCAAAAAAAGGATGATATCTCAGTTTGGAGTTTCATAAGACGAACTTGAAAATGAGTTAAATCCGCTTTGGGAAGTCAGATAAAAAAAAAAAAGTACCATTGTAAAGCTGAAGATCTCTACTTTAAATAATCAATTACTAAATCAATTTTGATATATTGCCAAATTGTGTCTGGTTTCAGTAGAACATGTCACAATTAATAATGCAGAACAGGCTCATCTAAGCAGCAACACATTTTTATATACCAGATTGTGCACATATTAATCAATTATAGCTATCAAATATTCAATATGTACAGTTGGGGTCTCAAAGACAGGGCTGGATTTACCATTCGGCCCGATGGGCCTGGGCCCCCAATTCTCCACAAAAAAAGATAAAATAAATTACCAACACTTAACACTGGCTGCATTTTGCCCCCAAAATGATAGTTTTAGAAGCTCGTTCAAAGCCAAACTGTACCTCAATATGGCCAAATTAGTGTAAAATAGCAAATGTGACCTGCTCCCACAAAACCAGACATAAGTGTTGAAATATATTCTTTCTGATTTGTCGATGTTGAACATGCTGAAAGAACCAGCTTTTAAAATGATGTAACACTTGCCATAATTGCTAAAACTTTTGTCCATGAAAAATCAATATTTCTCTTAAAAATTTCTTTGTTTTCTATTGATTTTTGACACCTTTATTGAGCTGTATTTCCATAAGTGTTCTGGCGACTTATGTCGGATTTTGTGGGAGCAGGTCACAAATGTTCGCGCGTTACAAGCGCATTTGGTCAGTAAGTTAGAGTGCTTTTGTCACTTGTCAATTTTCGGGGCACCCTACTTCCTAAGTACACCACTGGTGTCCCCTATCGTGCCTATAATTGTTCTCGCTCTTTAGCTTCTTGAGACAGGCATGAGAATGGAAAAAACTGAAAAAACTGAAAATGTGCGTGAAATCGGGCCAAAAAGGCCCAAAACAGGCTGAAATTAAAAGAAAGTGCGGAAATTTTGGACCAAAAAATAAAAGGAATTCCTTTTAAAAAACAATATGTGGGGTAGGTAAATAACGAGATTGCGTTTTTTTCCTACCCCTAACAATATGGTTTCCTCACGCCCACAGTGAGTTGGGGGCCTCCAAATTTCAGCCTGTCCCAGGCCTCCACAAAAGTCAATCCAGCCCTGCACAAAGAACCCCATTTGGAATGTTTGCACCTGGCTAATACCACCTATGCCAATAAATACACCCATAATATTCCCCTCATCCTAAAAAAAAAATCAGAATTTCCTACAATTTTGTATAATTTGTTAAAATAAAACGTCCTGTCCTCAATACAGTCACTGAAGGGTAAGTTAAAACATGATACAAATCATTCAGAAAACACACTTTAACAACTTTATTGGGTTAAGTGAAAGACCAAACATGATTTAAACCTCTTCTCAATACTAATTCAATTTATGTGTACAGCCACAGCAAAAGTGTGCAGTAATCTGTCAAAGGATAAACTGGAGATATTAATACTATCAACAGAAGCTTTTAGACTGCTTCAATATGACATCTTTGTGGTTAAGATTGGATACCGTTTTTTTAATTTAATATGCGATCTTTGAAAACCCGTCGGATGTCGCAAAATGTGAACTATGGAGTATGGGTAAAATAAAAATTAAATTAAATAAATTTAAAAAAAAGAAAAAAAAATTTGTTTAAAGAAAATTAATTTCCAATACGTTTGTGTCATCATCTTTCATGAAATTTCACCTTCAAAAACTTACTTAAGTCACTTTTATTATCAACCCTATTATGTTATTCTATTGAACTATGTATCTTTTTTGGCCTGTTTTCATGATATCTCGTTGTGTAGCTTTTCATGACATCACAATAATCATTCACTCATAACTTTTTTTGTAGTGATCGTAGAAAAATGATCGAAACAGTTCTGTAATCAGCACAGCTTTAGCTTTCTTATGATATAAATATCTCCAATATGAAAAGTGTCTTTATTTTGTTTTTGCTTTCCATTTCCATAAGATCCATAAATTGATCAAAATTCATTTTACCGACCTGCCTTTTGGCCGCGACAGTACACATACAAATTATATTATCAAATACTATTTTTCCTCTTGCTGAAAATGTACTATAACAATTATAGTATTTTCATTAAAATATCAAAAATGAATCTAAACTTTTTTAAGATACACTCAATGCAGCAAAAGACATGTGTGCCTTAATGCACTACAACAGGTATTGTGTGTTCAACTAAAGATCAAACAGGACTTAAACCTTCAATCAATGCATATACAGTACTCAAAAGAAGTAACTCATCAGGTAATAAATACGCTCATAGTTCTACAAATATCATTCCAATTTAAAATATTAAATTACAAAATTATGGAATAATAATCCTCGTCAATTAGAGACATTGTTCGCGAAAGATCGGTTAAACACTTTCCACGCGGCTATTGGTTTAACCAAATACACACACACAAATTCAGAAACCTTTCCCAACATTCAAGGTCTATCTCAAGGATAACTGAACTAATTTTGTTGAATGAGGTATCAAACTGCGGAGAAGGAATTTGCTCCGTTAATGTTCATCTCAGATTTTAGGTACCAATTATATATTTTAAATTAGCCAACCTCAAAGCACCTGGTCAGGGACTTTATGTGCTAGGTGTATATGGGCTGCATTGATCAATTGAAGCATCCCCAATCCTCATCTTACTAACGACCTGCGAGTTGTCGCTACCAGTTATACAGTGAATCAATAATCTGTGTATTGCTACAGTAAGGCTACTTGCAGAAGAACCAAATGCTTAAATGAAAAACAGACTTTTTTTGGTTTCTGAAACATATCCTTGTTATCATTTAGTCAATCGTCACGCGCAATATTAAAGAGAGAACATTTCTTTTTTAAATCTAGGATGTGATGTTTTTACTTAGGAGCTATAGATTTGGAGTTGTGAGCATCTTTATTACCTGAGTAAGTTACTTTGTTAATGCTGTAAGTAAAAATCATGATTCATCCGAGTCAGACGCACGACATAGACCTCTTTCCTAGTAAAGACTCCACATTTATCAAGCTGGGAAATCATCGTCGTTGTTGACATGCTGAACTAATCCCAAGTTGTGCTTTTCTGTAAATTTAATCTCCGCACTACTTTGATGCAGCTCAAAGATGATGATCTGTGGGTGGGGATGAGAAAAAAAAGCAATAGAAATTTTAATTTTAATTTTTAAAAACCTGTTCTACAGAACCGACTGACCTTTCTCTCCTGAATTTTTCAACAAAATATAAAAATTGTAAAAATTTGCAAAAAAATGTTTTTTAATTTGTTTGACATTTTTGGAAAATTTCAAAATATTTTAAAGATTTTCGATTCTTTTTTAATGAACACTATTGAAAATTTACAACTATTTTCCTCAAGTATTTTGAGAAAAAACAACAAAATGCCGTACCTCCATTTGCAGAGTTGGGTGTTTTTTCGTTGCCTAAACTATAGGCAATTACAAACAAATGGAAACCAAAATATATAAAGTTGATAGAAAATGTCTTGCTGAAACTCTTGTTTGTGATACGCATAGGTGTGTGCTCCGTTATTTGTTGTTGCATGACGCACAGATTTGCTGATTTTTGCTGATTTGCTGTTTTTATACAATTGAAATCGTTTCAATGAAAATAATATCATTATTTTAGGCCAAGAAAAATAATAAGTTGTGTTGCCCTCAAGTGCCAAAAATTTAAAATTGGGTCGGTCGGTCGGAAATCCTTTTTTTTCTTCTGTTTTTCAAAATATTTGTTTTCAATTTCTTTTTTTCATTTTTTGGCTGAAAATATATGGTTTATGTCAAGACAAAATTGATGTAGGCCCAGATGTCAATTTAACTAATGATGCTGGTGTGACAATAGTCTAAAAAACATTCATTTAAGCATACTTATTCTTTTCAAGCCAGAAATAGAAACAATTAGACACTTTTAATAAAATTTAAATCTAAACAATTTTCAAAAAAATGTGACCCTAGTTTTTAAGATTTTAGGGTCGGTCGCTGAGGGCAAAAGTTCCCTTGCACTGCTGTTGATACGCTCACAATGGCACTCTCCTACACTACAGCGTCATGCCATTGTTTACATATTAACATCTGTGCATCAATTTGTCTCTTTTTTCTTGAAGCAATACATTTACTGGTCTATATGTAAGCATTGCATATCATATCGGATGCTCGATGAGAGCATCTGAAATTTTCAAAAATGAAAAAAAAATGTAACTTTTACATTTGAACCTTGAGATCCAACTCAATGCCCCTATGAAACCTTCTTTTCTCCTTTATTTAGTTAGTTTTTATAGATGTAGCATTATACTGTAAAGCATGAAATGTTCGCGGGATTAAAATTTCACAAATCACAGATTTCTGCCTTTTTTTCGCAAATGTGTTGAGTAGTCATTACAGGCCTTTAAAAAGCAAAACATTTGCTTGCATGAACATTTTGCGAGTCAGCTGCACTCGTGAAATTTTGATGCACACGAACATTTCATGCTTAACAGTAAATGCAAGCATGCAATGACAACATATCTACACTGGCTAAAAGTCAATATTCTGTTGCTGATATGGTTTACCTCGTTTTTGCCGGTTTTCAGCAGTGGCCCTGGTAGATAGTAAGTGAGTTGTGGTCCTTTGTTCCAGTGTCTACCTAAATTGAAGCCATTTACAAATATCACACCTTTCTGCCATTCCTGTGTGTATGGAAACAAAAGACATTAAAACAAAAATCAATGAATGGTATTTTTTATGAATGACAAATGAGGTTCAATGGTGGGTAACACAGAGAGCACATGGATATTGCTGTGGAGGTTGCAAGGCATACATTTTGGGGGTGAGGTGGGGGGGGGGGATAAATCCCCCCAACATTTGACCAGGGGGGATGGCCTATGTAATCGTACCCCCCCCCCCACCCCCCCCCCCCCCTCCCCCACCCCAATGTTATTCATATGTTTATAATTATATGATCAGTGACCCATTTGTAATGCAAAATGTGTTACATAAATGGGTCATTTTTTCAAAACTTCCGCCAAAATAGGTGCAAATTTAACAGATGATGTAATTTACCATCAAAAATTGTCAATGGGAAATACAAATTCTTGGAAAATTAGTTACTTTTGGTCAAAATGTGACCCAAAATCGGTGCGATTGGTGATTGGATGGCCCAAGGAGTTTATCTAAATTTTGACTAAAAGTATTCACCAAATTGCATGAATGGAGTTTCAAAAATACAAAATCTTCAAGCTTCCAGACCGCCCCCTCCCCCTCCTTAGCGCACAAGGGCAACTCAGCCAATCTCCCCACCCCTAATGTCCACAGCAAATTTCTGCCACTGTGCAAGGGTCTACTTACCTTCATATCTAAGAATGTGTCTTTAGGTGGATTATCTGTGATATCTAATGTGCCTTTATATAATGCTGGTCTTTTGACATCACTTGCATAATCCTTCCATTTATCTGATGCGGATACACTGAAATATTAAAACACAACATTTCTAGATTAAAAGTCACTCATGTCAAATATTTCAAAAATGTACCAAGCAAAGAATACTAAACTCTAGATGTTGCACTAGCCCCAAGTCCAAAATATGACGTGAATTGTTATTGCAACATTCCACACTAATTAAAAATGCAACGCAAGCCCTTGGGCATGAAACTGCGCTGCGTTGTGCCATGCGTTTTGCGTTTGGGTTTTGGCTGTGCCGAATTGCAATGCATCAGGCGCCCGTATGTGCATTAAAATGTTGCGTTAAAATGTTATAAATCAAGCAAAAAAAGCCAAATACCCCCAGATTACACAGTGACCACAGTCAAAGTCCATTAGTGCTCCGCCTATGGTACCAAGCTTTAACTGTTTCTATTTTGTAAATGATAAATTGAAGACATGAAATGATCTACATGAACCATATGCCATTAACTGCATTACAATTGACTTTTTTATCCAAAGATGGCCACTTCTGTCTCACGATTTTGAAGCAGATTAAGCAATGACATACTAAAAAATGGAATATAACTCCAGAAAAAACACAGCGTGTTTAAACATTTTAATTAGTGGGCCTAATCAATTATGCTAATGAAAATTAGACAAACGGCAACGTACGTTTGAAGATATTCAAGTGTACTTCAAGTACCAAGTCACATCATCATTATAGCTCATCTCATCTATCCCCAAACTTTACTTTGCATATTTTATGCATACACACATAAATAGGAAATTACCTGGCAACTGGAATTCCAAAAAATAAAATAAATAAAAAGAGAGTTGTTGCCAAAGATGTTGGTTTTATGCCCCTTTGACCTAGCATATCTCTGCAACCAAATGTCTCAGTTTCAGTTCCAGAATCGTCAGACCAAGGTCTAAAACGTATTTGATTTAAAAAGAAATCTAAATTTTTGATTCATCCAATCCACCTTATTAAGTATATTAAACTTACGCATCTAAGAATGATTGCTTGAATTCCATGGGAAACATTTCCCACTGCAGCTGTTTCTTGCCATCAATGAGAACATCCCCAAGCAAACCTGATAAAGAATGATAAATAACATTTTTTAAAGACGCTCAAAACTTGACATGCATACGCAGAAATGGGACATTGCCACAAACTATCTCAAATAATTTTACATTCAGTACAATTTGTATGATCATGTTACATCTTCTGAGGTATATTATAATGAAGTTTATACTATAAATGTGTATGTTTTGTGTATGTTTTGGTGATTGTATATGTTTTTCTGTTGCAAGTTTACAAAATAAATGCTCAATGTGGGAGCTAAAATAGAAAGAAAAACCATCTTGTTGTAATAAATGTAGGAAAGTGTCAATACTTTAATACTTGGAATTCTTTAACGAGCCGTGCACATCAACTACACGATAAAATCAAATGTTCCATCATTACAACAAAATAGTGTTTTTTTCTATTTTAGCTCCCACAATTAGCATTTATTTAGGGGACACTATTTTCACAAATGACTGTGTGAATACGTCTTAAAGATACATTCAGTGATGTTCAAATAACTTTTGGGGTATTGGGTTTAAATCCTAACAGAAAATAATAATAATAATAATAATAATAATAATAATAATAATAATAACAAGCGCTCATATAGCGCCCTTAGCCCAAAGGGGCCCGTAAGGCGCTTAACAAAATATGATACGATAAAAAATGAACACCAACAATATATTATAAAAATAGGGACAGCGGTCCCAAATAGGTCGTCCGTTTATATGGGTAGATTAAAAACAAGGTGGATCTCAAACCACAGGCATCTAGAAAGAAAGAGGTTAGACCACTAGCCGATCCAGGATATAAAAAATAAAATAAACATCCTGGAGTTTGGTTGCAATTGTACTTCACCTGTTTAAATGTAATTAATTTTACATATGCAGCTAATTTTACATCTTGACCTCATATGACCTTTGACCTTGGTATGTGACCTTTGACCTAATTAACATATGAATGTTTCCATGTTGCATCCCTGACCCAAGTTTGGTTGCAATTGGTCATTGTATGGAAAAATGAACAAGAGACAAAAAAAAATGAACAAGAGACAAAAAAAAGTGTACTAAATTTTACATCTTGACCTCAGATGACCTTTGACCTTTCTATGCGACCTTTGACCTCATTAACATATGCGGGTTTCCATGTTGTATCTATGACTGAAGTTTGGTTGCAATTGGTCATTGTATGGAAAAGAAATGGAAAAATGTAATCAATTTTACATATGCAGCCATTTCTACATTTACATCTTGACCTCAGATGACCTTTGACCTTGGTATGTGACCTTTGACCTCATTAACATATGAAGGTTTCCATGTTGTATCTATGACCAAAGTTAGGTTACAATTGGTCATTGTATGGAAAAGAAATGGACAAATGTAATCAATTTTACATATGCAGCTTGACCTCGGATGACCTTTGACCTTGGTATGTGACCTTTGACCTCATTAACATATGAAGGTTCCCATGTTGCATCTATGACCGAAGTTTGATTGCAATTGGACATTGTATGGAAAAGAAATGGAAAAATGTAATCAATTTTACATATGCAGCCATTTCTACATTTACATCTTGACCTCAGATGACCTTTGACCTTGGTATGTGACCTTTGACCTCATTAACATATGAAGGTTTCCATGTTGTATCTATGACCAAAGTTTGGTTACAATTGGTCATTGTATGGAAAAGAAATGGACAAATGTAATCAATTTTACATATGCAGCCACTTTTACATATACATCTTGACCTCGGATGACCTTTGACCTTGGTATGTGACCTTTGACCTCATTAACATATGAAGGTTCCCATGTTGCATCTATGACCGAAGTTTGATTGCAATTGGACATTGTATGGAAAAGAAATGGACAAAACAAAAAGTGTATACCAAATTGTTGAAAAAAGTGTATACCAAATTGTTGACACACACTACACACACACACCGACACCACACACACACAGACTACACACGAAGGATGCTGCCATAAGGTCTCTTCCTACGGACGACCTAAAAAGGTCGCCAAAATAGTGGGTGGAGCCTCAAGACACAGGATAAAGACGAACACGACCAAATGGTCTCTTAGATTTCGATTCACTATCTTGCAACCTATGATCAGAAAAGCATTTATCTATAATACTAATGCAGACTTGGGTGCGCCACACTGTTCATGAATATGTTAGGTATATGATATCTGCTAAACATGTTGGAAAATATAGGTCCTTGATAGGAAGGAAAATATGAATAGAATTAATTGATTTTACCATTCAAGGGTGCCTGCATATTCCTAATAACAAAACCATGTCGATCACATGGGGTTTGAAGAATTTTCTGGGGAAATAGTAAATTCAGGGATACTGTTTTTGCTGCAGGGGCTTGTGTTGAAATCAACAGGGACCCACAAAACTAAAAAAACCCATAAAAGTGGACATTTTCGCTCTACATTTGTGATTTTCGCGCTCAAATTAGCTACCGCAAATAGAATAAGACGCAAATATATTTCTTTTGTGTATAGGTCTATGTGATGAAACTACAAATTGTGAATTCAAAACACACAAAACAGTTGAAAACCTACGAAACACGAAAAAATAATCGCGCACAAATTACCACTTTTACAGTGTGTAATAACATTTCCTACCATTCTCCCTACCCTGAAATCACTGAGTGGTAGGGGCGTAACTAGAGGGAGGCATTACCCCCGCCCCCACCGCCAGAAGAATTGCCCCCATCCCTCCCTGATGCCCCCAAATGAAATGACAAACTCTATGTATGTATAAAAAAGAGTCGGTTATGCCCCTTGATCGCAGGCCTGTCCCTCCTAATACCCCACCCCCTCCCTCCCCCAGTTGAAGACCTAGCAGGGATGCAAGTAGGTGATTGATCAATTTCCTGAACTTTTTACGCAAGCTTGGCTGGATGGCCCAAGCATTTGCACACGGTGTCAAACTTTTATAGGGGTTCGACGGGAGAATAGGCTATAGGGTATCACCGATTCGCCCCCCTAAAAAAAACATGTTTGGCTCATTTTTATGCTGAAATATCCTCATCCGATTCCGGAAATGCAATTTTTATTCTTCTTTTTTTCCTTCTTCCAAAAATCCTGAATTCAGTTTTGTATGGCCAATTTCCGGATATTTCCGGACGTCTTGCATCCCTGCCCTAGTTACTGCTGATTGGGCATTTAACCAGGGATACTATTAATTTTGGGATAGGAAAGTCCTATACTAACGTACGTAGTGAAAACAGTCCCTTTTGCATATTTACATAAATTATGGTAATCATCGGAATGTGTCGGTGACCGGCGTTTAACGCGTTTAACAATGTTTAACCAGGTTTAACGTAATATTTGGTCGGCATAGGTTTGGGGGTGCTGTGGATTTACACAGACGACGGTGGCCACGCGAAACCTAAATTTTGATTCGTAGTGAATAACACGTAATCGCGAATGTTAATCTTATCATTTTGACAAATTCATCATAATAAGAAGAATTTTCATCGTTAACCGGGCGATGACTGTTAAAAATAATTCAAAATAGTGCACTTCCGTTGCCATATTGGGTCGTCTGAGATGCGTGGCCAGCGTCGTGTCGTCTGCTACAATCACGCCTGATCGGTATAGCGCCATCAGTTCTATGCCGATCAAATTTTAATTTAAAAGTGGCCTCCGATCGGCAAGCTCAGTGGCACACCCCTGATTTAACATGTATTCCTACCTTTTCTCTCGGTGTCGATATGTTTACCAAAGTTAATTCTCCCCATATTCTCTACAAGTAACTCCAATACATTATCACCATCTCTTCCGGTGGTAAACTCCAATGCTTTTTGTTCCTTGTTGTTCACTCTCTCCAATATGCCCACTTCTTGGCCGTTTAGAAACACCTGAGCCATTGTAGGATAAAGTGAAAAGCAGCCAATATTAATGCAATATAGAAACACCTGAGCCATTATAGGATAAAGTGAAAAGCAGCCAATATTAATGCAATATAGAAACACCTGAGCCATTGTAGGATAAAGTGAAAAGCAGCCAATATTAATGCAATATAGAAACACCTGAGCCATTGCAGGATAAAGTGAAAAGCAGCCAATATTAATGCAATATAGAAACACCTGAGCCATTGTAGGATAAAGTGAAAAGCAGCCAATATTAATGCAATATAGAAACACCTGAGCCATTGTAGGATAAAGTGAAAAGCAGCCAATATTAATGCAATATAGAAACACCTGAGCCATTGTAGGATAAAGTGAAAAGCAGCCAATATTAATGCAATATAGAAACACCTGAGCCATTGTAGGATAAAGTGAAAAGCAGCCAATATTAATGCAATATAGAAACACCTGAGCCATTGTAGGATAAAGTGAAAAGCAGCCAATATTAATGCAATATAGAAACACCTGAGCCATTATAGGATAAAGTGAAAAGCAGCCAATATTAATGCAATATAGAAACACCTGAGCCATTATAGGATAAAGTGAAAAGCAGCCAATATTAATGCAATATAGAAACACCTGAGCCATTGTAGGATAAAGTGAAAAGCAGCCAATATTAATGCAATATAGAAACACCTGAGCCATTATAGGATAAAGTGAAAAGCAGCCAATATTAATGCAATATAGAAACACCTGAGCCATTATAGGATAAAGTGAAAAGCAGCCAATATTAATGCAATATAGAAACACCTGAGCCATTGTAGGATAAAGTGAAAAGCAGCCAATATTAATGCAATATAGAAACACCTGAGCCATTATAGGATAAAGTGAAAAGCAGCCAATATTAATGCAATATAGAAACACCTGAGCCATTATAGGATAAAGTGAAAAGCAGCCAATATTAATGCAATATAGAAACACCTGAGCCATTATAGGATAAAGTGAAAAGCAGCCAATATTAATGCAATATAGAAACACCTGAGCCATTGTAGGATAAAGTGAAAAGCAGCCAATATTAATGCAATATAGAAACACCTGAGCCATTATAGGATAAAGTGAAAAGCAGCCAATATTAATGCAATATAGAAACACCTGAGCCATTATAGGATAAAGTGAAAAGCAGCCAATGTTAAAGTAATATTATAGGTAGGTGTTCCAATTGCTGGCCCAATATTCAACTTGATTTTTTCTATTCAACATGAAGGATCATCCTTAAAATAGTTGTATTCCAAAGTTTGAGTTGCATAACTTCAGTGGTTCTTATTTAGAAGATCAGGTCAATGATCTTGTCATGGTTTCGGTGCCGAAGCGTCGCCAAAGGAAACTTGGGCCAAAATGGCAAGGTCCATTGTGTATTTCTGTTGGCGTGGGCCTCTTACATTTATATTTGGCATTGGTTCTTATTTAGAAGCACAAGGTGACATGAATTTTGCCCAATGAGTAGCACACAAACTGCCCGGTGGTTAACCACCTTTGGTAGCAATTCACTGCATTTCGGCTTATAACGTCTAAGTGGAACATATCTTACCTGCGCCAAACATATTACAAAAATAATTAGAAAATATGGGGTTTCTGGTATCAAAATATGTTGATGAACAATAAAAAGCTAATGTGATCGAAACATCTACCTTTAAAGCCATATTAAGTGATGTTTCTCAAATGTTTACCCTTATTTTGTCTCTCTCTTATAATAAAATTTTTCGTAAAAAACATCACAGAACTTTACTAAATCAAAGAGGAAATCTGCGTCCTTGGTAGTTTCTCAACATATTATTTTCAATTTTCATCCTAAAGCATTCCCTACTATATTGATTGTGTTTCTAGATAGCGAAAGAGAATGATTTTTCCTTCAATTTGGTACGTAACTTGGTAATCCGACGGTAAACATTTGATTTATTTTAATAAAAAGGGATGAATTAAGCCAATCATAAAAATTGTTAAAGATAAAATGCTTCAAACTTCAAAATGAGTAAAATTAATGAGTTTTTTTTGCATTTATTAGTAGGTAAATAGATAAACAAATTTTAAAATCATTTAACCTCATAGCCAAGACCAAAGACTCTAAAAAGTATGTTTTTAGATATAATGACGTCATAGTGGGTAGTATTAATTCATGCGCGAGCCCGCCATCAATTATTAGAAATCGGTCAACATCAGGGATAGTTTGATTGAATAAGAGTGCACAGTCTTGGGTTTTTTAACTGTGGTTTTGAAAAATCTTGATTATCCATCGGATAATGTCGAGAAAAAACTGGTTAGCAGCCAGTAAATTTGGTAATTTCGGGTGCATGGATAACCACTATTTTGAACGCTGCCCTCATGCCAGTGTGATGATCAGTTCACTCATTTACCACATTCTAATATCGCAGCTGCATATACCCATCACAAAAGCTCTCCCCTCCTTCGAAATGTGATATCAAATTTGGATCATAACTTTGACCTTTACTGTACATACCTGTGCTCGGTCTTGTGGTGGGTTTGCAAGCAGCATTTTACCGGGTTTGACTGTCACCTTTGACCTATACAACAGAAATCCATATCCCTGGCCACCATTCTTGTTAATAGGTAGCTTCTCCATGTGTAATGGTGTCTCATTGCTGATTGGTGTCTGGAAAACAAGCAAAGGGCAGTTTGGTTAGGGAGGGTGAACAATTATAATATGCCACATTTTATTTGTATTACTGCGGTTAAATATATCTATCACATTTAAAAAGTTGATTTACAATGTGATATGGCAATATGGGTGGTAAATCCCTAAATTATCTGGTAAGACACAGATTCAAAGGGAAAATGTATGCCAATGGTAAACAAAATGGCACTTTACCCCCAAGATGGTCTTTAAAACAAAACATAATTGTTTCTATTTATTTCATTTGTGTTTGCCCTATGAGCTAAATCCCTCATGTATCATTGAGATGGTGCACTTGTCAGCACAATGCTTTTCATAATACAGATTAAGGATGTTCCTAGGGCTAGCAAAACATCTTGAGTAAGGTAGAGCTGGGCGATTACAACAAAAAGTCTTTTACCGGAAGTGAATCAGATGTACGGTACAACAAATATAACAATTTAAGTCAGCATGAATTCTTTTGTTTTGTATTGTTTTTCAGCCAACAGAGGGCAGTCTATTTTCTTTTGTTTTTTATCAGATGACGGCGGCCACAAAAAAGGGGTCCTAGACTGGAAAACCACAACCAAAACCAAAATCTGTCAAATCGGCCAATTTATTTCAGGTAGAAAAGTTCCAACATATGGGTATGGGTTTCAAATCTTAAGCGACATCTTACTATAATTTGTCTTATGTTGTATGTATTTACGAGGGGGTATCATAAAGCTTTAGAAATCAACCAGGGGTGAAGGAGCCAAAAACTTCATTTGATGCGTGATCCTTCAGACATCTTTACAAAGTCCCTGTGCAAAGTCACAAATTTCTCCTACATTTTTTTACCTGTCCACAGACTGCCTTTGTAGAGATCATCAGATTGACCGCCATTGATTGATTCTCAGATTGCCTCAGATTGTGTTATTCCCCAAAACAGCAATAAATAGTTTAAAGTTTTGACAGAAAGGGGTCAAAGGTCATTACAAACAAGCTTTGACCCCTTACTGGTAACGAAATACTGTGGTTTCTGATAGAACAAAACATGATATGGTGACTCTAAATTATGAACATGGTGTCAGATGTGGGATTTGATACTGTATGCTGTGTGTGACACGCGGGCGGACAAATATTGGAGAAATATGACGCGCTACGGGAGATGGTTAAGGTTAGGCCTTGGGGGTTGAGATATGCCACGGGCGGGGCGGAGTGGTGACGAAGGAGGGTTAATGAAGAAATGTGATGCTAAATTGCGGAACGGATATGCCGCGGGGCGGGCAGGGTGGGGGATTGACGGATGGGGTACGGGAGATGGTTAAGGTTTAGACCTTGGAGTTGAATATGCCACGGGCGTGGGTGGTCGGTGACTTTTTAATTTTGTAATTGAAATTTGAAAACTTTTGAATTAAAACAAAACCTTTTGATTTAAAACAAAAATATTTTAAATATTGTTCTATTCCTAATGTGTTTCGTTATAAATTTTCCAACACTTATGTGTTGTTTCATTTTGTAGGTGTTCTATCTAGTAGGCCCTACTCCCTAGCGAGAGAGCCTGTCCGAAGGACGGGCGTCTTGCTAGTACCTATAATTGGAGTACCCCCATCCATCCCCCACCCCTAATGGACTTTTAAAATTGGGTCAAACTTACCCCTACTAGTGCCAGTATATCATCTAGTGGCATGTAGTGTGTCACCTTCACTGAAGGGTAGGCTGTTTTACCAATCTGTGTTGGCAGCTTGGGAAGAACATCTGGAACTGTGGGGAAATATTGATAATAAAGTAATACTCAGTAGTAGAGGACTGTGCTTTAGATGTGCATCCTTGAGAGAGCGTTTCCACAGATGTTATTGTTGTGTATTCCAAAATAAAGTGCTCAACAAAAGAAAGTCATGTACTCTATATCCCATAGAGTAACTTCCGATTATTTTTTGACCAAGCAGGCTAGATGGACATTTGGATGGATCTTTTAGGCACAAAGTGGTAACAAACTTGCCACCACCAAGCAACAAAGATAAGCCATGATTAGCACCATTTAATGAAAATCTGTGCTGTTTCCAAATTCACATTTTCAACAAACTATGCAGTGAGAAATGATCACATGTTACCTGTTCACAATCAAATAGCCCGCTCGCTCAGGCACGAACCAACGCAGTTTCACCGCGTGATCAATATCCCTTTCATTCCTGGCCATTCAAGTGCTACACACAGCATTTTCTAGCCGCTTGCGTGCGTTGAAATTATAAATTTGGGAAAGTCACATATTTTTGTTAAATGGTGTTAATAATAGTTTATCTTTGTTGTTTTGTGGCATGTTTGGTACCAAATTGTTCCAAAAAGATTCATCTAAATGTCTATCCAGCCTGTTCGGACAACAAATTATTGGAAGGCACTCTAAAGGACATTAGAAAGTGTATGACTTTCTTTTGTTAAGCACTTTACATGGATAAGGATACCTTCCTCATCACTACAAATCACTACACAGCTACATGTAGTGCACACTTCCCCAGTCTATCTTGTGGCGCAATCAGGCGATCAAATGGTCGGGAAAATCTGAAGATATTACTTCAAAGTCTATTTCAAGAGTTACTGAACCAATACCAGGAATGTTTGTACTTATTATAATGCGTTTCTCATGGTGATTCCAAATATGGTGATGAAATTAAATAATGTTAACATTTTTGAAACATTTTGTGACATTTTGGATTGTCCTCTGCAGACGCTTGCCTCTGTCAGCTTTACATTTGCACTAACGGCAGCCTGAATTAAGCAATAAACTCATCGGTTAAGTGCCTGACTTCCATGCCGGCAGCCTAGGTTTAGATCCCTGATACTGGCACGGCCTGACTTTTCCCAAAAAAGTTGACCCATTATTCTCCCCTGATAGTTTTATTCCAAAATACAATATGCTCCGAGAGGATTATAAAAGAATGTATCTCAATTTGGAAGGAGGTCACCAACACAACAGTAAGAATAACCAGCACACGATCTTTATTGGTAACATTAATCCACTTATTAAGCCTTCTAAGACACAGAAAACGTCTACTTATTATGGTCACAATTCTGCAAGGGTTTTGGCTCATAATCTTAATAGAGCTTATTTATAAATTGGCACCTTCCTGACATGGATAGGGTAAATACTGGTAAACATTACATAGCATAACAAAAGCGAGGTGTAGATTATAAACATTACATTCTTTGCCGCATTTTTGTTACACTATATTGATGTTTAACACTTTCCATGTAGCAAGCGTCTGCAGACGACATTCCAAAATGTTTCAAAAATGTTAACATTATTGAATTTCATCACCATATTTGGTATCACCATTAGAAATGCATTACAATAAGTACAAACATTCCTGGTATTGGTTCATTAACTCTTGAAATAAAATTTGAAAGTTGGGAAAAGTGTCTGAAAAATCTGTTTCGTGTATGGTCTTAATGATAGTCGCGTGGAAAGTGTTAACCCCTATACAGCAGGAAGGTGCCAATTATAAATAAGATCTATAGAGCTCCTCAGTTTCATCTGTAAAACTGTATATATTTCAAATAGTTTATATTGCAAAATCACTTGCAACCAATTGCTGCAATTAACACTTTCCACATGGCTATTAGTTTTACCATACATGTATACAAAACAGATTTTTCATAAACCTTTCCCAACTTTCAAGGTCTATCTTAAGGTTTACTGAACCAATGCTAGGCATGTTTGTACTTATTTCAATGCATTTCTCATGGTGATTTCAAATATGGTAATGAAATTAAACAATTTAGACATTTTTTGAAATATTTGGTGACATTTTGGAATGTCATCTGCAGACACTTGCCATGTGGAAAGTGTTAAGTGTGCACTAAGACTTACGTGTGCCCTTGGGAGTGTGAGTCTTCAGAAGATTTTGGATCTTGAAGAATTTGTCTGTGACATCACCGGCTTCAGAGAGCGGAGCATCATAATCTGTGGATAGATAAAAGAAAATCAGATGAGTAAGGCCTAAAAAAAAGAGGTTTGATTGGCCTAACCCGACCGACCCTAAATACATCGCCGACCCTAAATATTTTTTATTATTTTGAGGGAGGAAAAAATAATTTTTAAAAAAAATAATAATAATTAAAAAATAAAAAAAATTGAAAGTATTAAAGTTTTTGACTGTTTGCTTTCATTTTCGGCTATTTTAAGTCCCATAGCGGTGATTTAAAAAGAAAATAATAATAATATCCCGACCAACCTACCCTATTTGTTTTTGTCATGTTAGGCCAATCAAACCCTTTTTTAGGCCTAATTAGCAGTGTTTGGACATCATCATCATCGGTACGTGTTTCGTCCTAATTGGACATTGCGTGCTCAATCCACCCCCTACTATCACTAGCCAACTTAATCATATTGCATAAATCAGTGTTCATAATGGGAATGTTTTTTGGACAAATATGACTATATAGATCAGTGTTTGGACAAATAAAATCAATGACTAATTGACTTGACTTGGGAATACGGTTAACATTTTAGATCAAGCATGTGCAACCTGCAGCCCGCGCGGCCCGCGAAGCAATCCCAAAATTCCCATTGATGCAGCCTGTTTTAACTTGAACTTCTTAGGTTACACTAATGGCAAATTGATTTAGTGATGTCCTCCCTTATAATTAGTAGGGTGATGCAGTGGCGTAGCCAGAGGGGGCGAGGGGGGAAATTTCCCCAATATTGACTGTCATGTCAGTTGAGATTAGCACTGTCTGTTCATTTGACAAGAGGAATCATGGAATTATGATGGTGCAGAAATGTACCTCAATCATAGCAAAAATAAGTGTAAAGTAGAAAATGTGCGCCCATTCCTTTCATCGGAACAAACTTGTGATTGCGTGTTAAAATCCCTGGTTAAAATGGCGAAGAGAAGCGAGTATCCGGTTGTGTTTTGGAATGTTTGACAATCACTGCCCGTGAATGGATCTCAAAATCACAATGAGGCCCGGGTGGTAGAAAAGGTTGCACATGCTTGTTTTAGATTAGTTGACTTGAGGTACTGAGAGCAATAACTTGACTAGTGACCAAACATGAGTCTATCCCTTTCACAACTCTACCTATCCAAGACTTACCACACTGGTCACAGTAGGTATATACTCCACATTTCTATCACCTTCATTGCTGCTGTATATGACTATATAGATCTTCAATTTTATATCTAAATATATTAAAATTATAAAATACATTCATCGTGATATAGTCCGAACCACTCAGTCTCAGAAGGACTTCAGTGTACTTATGTTACTTAGATTTTTCATATTATTGTGGAGCTGTTTGCAAATAAACTGAACTGAACTGAATACAAAATATATGATTTCCCCCACCCTTCCCTTTCCCGACTTTGCCTACCCCATGCAACTTACCATAGCTTGTTATAGTGGGCATATACTCCCCATTATATCAACTTTATTGCCACTGTACATGAATCCAAAGTGTGGAAACACGTCTAAGGATTCATTGCCTTTATTGCCACCATTCATCAAACCAAAATGTCTACCCCATGGAACGTGTCTATGGATTCCTCTCACTTCCCTTTCCCAAACTTTGCAAACCCCATACTTACCATAACTTGTCACAGTAGGCATAAACTCCCCATTCTTATCGCCTTTATTGCCGCCGTTCATAAATCCAAAATTGGTACCTCCGTGGAACATGTAGAAATTGACAGATGCGCTGTGATCCAGGATGTCAGTGAGGTACCCAGTAAGAGTGTTTTTAGGATCCTTGCTTCCTGTAAATAACAAATTTGAACAGAAATTGATTTTTACCCATTGTTCATAGTTAAATTCTCATATCAATTCTTGTAAGCTTTATGTTACATGGTACAGGGTTCCTGCACCTTTGGGACAATTAAATTCCATGACTTTTTCATGACTTAATTATGAAAATTCCATGACCTAATACTTGTATCAGCGAAAATTGTCGGGCATAAAAAGCGATGCTGAAATATGAATGTTCAAGCTCTAAAAAATAAAATAGATTTGTCTTCACAAAATTCCATGACTTTTCCATGACTTTTGTGACTTTTCCAGGCCTGTAAATTGAAAATCAATTTCCATGACTTGTCAATTAGTGTTTTTCCAGGCCACGGGAACCCTGATGGTAAGGGGAGACGTCAAAACTCGACCGCCCGTTGACCGCCGGTTACGTACGGTTCCGCCCGGTTCTTTCAGGTCAAATGTTTTACTGGTATATGAATATTCACGCATGCAACACTGAACAACTGCCGGTAGACTTAATGCTGTAACCGGACCAATTTACACTATCAATCTGTTACTTTGCGGTCATAATAGCTCTCTCTATAATCGTTCTATAAAAATAACCATTCATAGACTTTTGGTATTGATTTTAAAAAGTTAATTGAGCTATAAACAGATTGAAAAAGCCAACCCCAGCGAAAATCAATAGCTGCATTGTACTGGTTGTCAACTGAGACTTTTATTGCTCACGCGTGTGACGAGGCACTTTCAACCGGTCGTGTTCACCAGAGTGTAACTATTTGACCTCATTATGTGTGTATATTATAACAGACGACACGTTTTGTGAGAACCGGGCGGAACCGGCCGGAACCGGGGGTCAACGGGCGGTCGAGTTTTGACGTGATCCCTAAGAGATTGTGAGGGGTAACATTTCTCTATTTATATCATTGTCTTTGGACTCCAAGAATTTCAAATTTGACAATATGGAAATTTTAAATGACCAAAATGTGGATAGTTATTGACAAACCACATCTCAGAATGATCAATGCAACTTGCTCAGAGGTTTCGTGGAATATAGGTCATGTATGTAACACCCACACAAAATTAAAGGTAGAAGTTCTGATTGCTGGCCCGATTTTCGACTTGTTGTTTTCTATTGTACATAAAATTGTCGCGTTCCAAAGTTTGAGTTGCATAACTCCAATGGTTCTTATTTTAGAAGCACAAGGTCACAAGAAGTTTGCCCATTGAGGCATTGGGTATATAGTAGTACACAAACTGGCAGTGGTTAGCCGCCTTTGGCAGTAATTCACCACATTTTAGCCTATAATTTCTAAAGGAAACATTTCTGGCCCCTAAGATTTTACAGACATAATGAGACAAATATGGGGATTCTTCTGATATCAAAATATTGTGATGCGAAAAAAACAATCATAGCAAAAAAAGGTGATCAGAACATACTCCATTAAGTGATACCCACCTGTCACCAACATAGTCAGTTAATATAGGCAATATCTCATACTGTTAAATTTATGATGCTTTGGCGAAGAAGGTGACATATTATCCATGTGACACACATGTAATTCCTGTGTCCATGGATTGGGGCAAACAATGTATGTTTATTAAGTGCCTTCATTTCATTTGCCATCCACTGTCTATAGACGACTGACCTTCATCACCCAGAATGTGATGTATGTTTATGTGCCTTATCCACTGTCTATAGACTGACCTTCATCGTTCAGAATGTGATGTTTCTCTCCCCAGTGATCAAACCATCCAGACCAGAACTCCATCACCATCAAAGGCTTGTTCTCACCCTACAAAACAAAGAAATTATTCAGTTCAGTCATCAGTTATATTTATCTGGATAAAGAGTAGACTTTGTTCACCAAAACTATGAAAGGTAAAAATCTCATTCCATTCACACGATTCTATGTCACTTTCAAAAATCCCACAAATAATAAACAAATGGGCTGTATTCCGGTGAGTGATGCATGGTTGATTTTTTCTGCTGGCATATATACACATCCATGTACACAGTATCATGGTCACCAGTGCTGCGTACCTGTATGCCCAGTACCTGTATGGGTATGCCCAGTACCTGTATGGGTACTGTTAAGTACCAGTGGTGTGCCACCAAAGCAGCTGCACAGCACAGTGTTACTGTGCAGCTACTTTGTTGTACTACACAACCTTGATTATGACTTCGAAAATGCATACACTCTTATAATAGTGTCGAACCAATCAGAAAGCAAGCAACTGAAATATGCAGAATGCATTGAAAGTGTCTAACACACTCCGCATGTGCGCCGTTCAATGCGCGCACCATTTGCTTTGATTTGATTTGTTGTTCAGGCATTGTGGGTTTGCCGATTTTCACTGCGGAGGTTAGCAAACTTGTTAACATGTTTCATGTGTTATTACCTATAGATCAAAATTATGTTCAAGTTGTGAATTTTGATTTGTATAGTGTCGTGTATGAATTAGGTTAATACGTGTGTTTGTTTCTCGAAAAATTAGAGAAATCAATGCACACAAATGTTGATATGCTCACAATAGCACTCCCACTGCGGGGTCATAACATTATTCACACATCAACATCAGCGTGCGTGCATTGATTTGTTTAATTTCTCTCGAAACAACACATGCATTTATTGAACTATAATAATGTGATGAGTATAGCCTACCTGTACTTCCTTAAGATCAGCAAAATGTCTCTCTGCATTGGCTTGGAAATTTACAGTTGCAAAAGCTGATGTACAAAAGGAGAGAAAAATATAAATGTTAAAATATAAATGAGAAAAACATAAACGTTAAATTAGAGCACTCAAAATGTCTAATTAGAAATGGGGACAAAAATATGTATCATATTTAAATCTACAGACTTTAGGCCAACAAAAAAAGTTAACTTGCCCTTTCCGACCGACCCAAATTTTCGGAAATCTAGGGTCGCTATTTTTTCTAATTTTTTTTCAAAGTAAAAAAAAAAAAAATTGAAAGAAGCACATAACATTTAAGAATGATGAAAACGTGTTTTTGAGTAGTATCTGCTTGTTTAAAAATCAAAAAAAAAAAATCAAAATCAAAAAAAAAATCTTTAAAACGTGTTTTTGTGCAGTTAAATTTTCAAAAAATGTCAACAACAACAAAACCAAAAATCCGACCGTCCGACCAAGACTCGGGACCTGAAAGGGCAAGTCAACTTCTTTTTTTTTTGCCTTATCTACATGTAAGTCTAAACCTTAATTCCAGAACTGGACCAATTCAAGGAGTCAGGCAGGGCAGACCATGATACTTCTAACCAGTCGAGTCAGGGTTGGACTTTTCAGAGAGGGAAGGGACATTCAGGGTTCAAAGTAAATAGGATCCATGCACATTCTTTACAGCCCCTGTTTTTTTATGTCATAGGAAATCCATGTGACAAGGTTATTTTGAAAGAAAAAAAATTGAAATTTCTTGGAAGTTGGTTCTCCAGTTGTGTGATTCATAACACCTTCATCATTTCAAAATACATGGGGTTAAAACCTACCACCCACCCTCTTTACAGGATGACAGTTTAACCTTTGATTTGATTTGAATAGATTTAATAAAAGAAGATAAGATAATAAGTGAAATACACCCATGCAGACTACAATCATGCAGATTCTTTCATGAATTTAAAACCAAACACATAAAACAGCAATTTAAAATAAAACATTAATGAGTGAATTTCAGTTGGCTGCTGAAAATCATGTAGGGAAAAATAGACACCCTCAAAAAAACAAAAAAAACAAAAAAAACAATAATAGTAACAAAATAACAAAATAAATAATAACAAATTGATAAATAGCAAAGTAAACAAACCAATATTAATATCGCTAATTTTATTACAATCAGGGCTGGAACTTCAGACTTTTTTCAACTAACAGTCGGGCAGGTAACGTACAAGAAATACATGCCCGACAGAAATTCCACCAGCCAGTGTAGGACTTTTACACTGATTTCCAACATTTGTACCTGCCAGTTGGGAGGGTACTTTTGTATCTTCCCCCGCCAGACTCAAAAGTTACCCTGATTACAATGTAATTGAAATATATCTTAGGGTCTGATTATTATCAAGATAGACAATTTATCTTGGGCAACATTAAACAAAAACCAGCCTGTACTACAGATTTGTAGGACCTCTTATTTTGGCGTAGGGGTGTACCATCCAGGGTCTTAACAGGGGTTTCGGAGCGGAGCTGTTATTTGACGAAAAATAGGGTCTTAAGAATTGATTTTCTCCAAAAGGTTGGGTCTTAAGAACTGAGTTTCCCCAAAATTGTTTAATAAGAACACCAATTACTATAAAATTAGGGTTTTATTATACAAATTCAAAAAGTTATGGCCTTGGAATGCAAATTTTAAATAAAATGGGGTTCGTAAGAACTGATCCAGGTTAAAAAGGGGGGTCTTAAGAGCGAGCAGAAGAGGGTAAAAAGGGGGGTCTTCAGGGCTGCACATTATTATACCCCTTTCCAACATTGACTTACTAAAGCGTGACACATGATTAGAGGTAGAAGAAATCAAGACACAGCTATGTTGGAAAGGAAGATTTGGAGAAACAATGGGTTTCTAGAAAAAACCCGCCATAAGTCAAGTCAAGTCAATGACAGTCAGGCCTTGAAATAAGAAATGAAAAGGGCAGGCAATTTAAGGCAATTTGAAAGGGGCACCAACTTTATCCAAGGCCATTATGTACTTTTGAGGGCATTAAGGCTACTAGGTGGGGAATCGAAGGCAATGGCCTTCGATGCCTTCGATTAATTCAAACCCTGATGACAGTGCCCCTCCCCCCCCCCCCCCCCCCCCCCATCCCTCCCCCGTGAGGTTGGACATTGTTGGTTTTGTGTTGGTTTTCAAAATTTTCACAAATTTTCACAAATTTAAGTAATTGCACTCAGTGACTTGAGTCAAAGTACAAGTCAAATCAAGTCAAATCAAGTCATTGACTCAAGTTGTTACAACACTGCTACACAGCAGCCATACAGTAACAATGTTACTTGTACCGTACAACTGCTTTGGTGGTACTGCACTTGTAAACTGCGCCAATAAAGTATCTAAACACTTACAAATGGTCAGATTTATCGGAACCTGAAATAGTATGCAAAAAAATAATTAATTACTTCGATTTGCAGTTATCTTCTGCGCATTTTGACACCTCTTTTGTTGCGCTACGATATTGTTTGGCGGATTTATGGGCACTTGAGTGGCTTAAGGTCAAATTCAAAAGTTGCAAAAGCCCCTATTCAAGCACGAGCGTACTGTGACGAATAAGATCAGCATTATTGTTGCCCGCCTTTTATAAATGCTTTGTTTGTCTTGGTTAATTACATTAATTGTCAATAACAAAACAAAAGGGTCAGAGATGGGAGGCATAAATCAATCATTAATCAATCATTAATTGTCATGGTTAAGTAAACAGAACAAATTGGTGTCTTTTGTCTTGATTTTGTCTGTGTGTGATGCTTGTGTGAGTTCTCTTCTGGAATTGGGGTGAATAGGAGCTTTTGCAACTTTTGAATTCGACTTAAAGCCACTCAAGTGCCCATAAATCCGCCAAACAACATCGTAGCGCAACAAAAGAGGTGTCAAAATGCGCAGAAGATAACTGTGAATCGAATTAATTAATTATTTTTTTGCATACTATTTCAGGTTCCGACAAATCTGACCATTTGTAAGTGTTTAGATACTTTATTGGCGCAGTTTACTATAACAACAGTACCCGTCCATATGGGTTCTGGGCATACAGTACCCTTCCATACAGGTACTCGCAGAAAATGACTGTATTTATGTGATAGTTGTGTGAAGAAGCTACATGGCTAGATGGAATAAACAATATGCTCTAAACAGAGCATGAGCAGAGCTTAGCAGAGTAGTTCACCTTAAAGCTGAGAGCAATAGTGTTGTTTTTTTAGTAAACATAACTTAGTGGCGTGGATAGCAATAAACTCAACAATGACATCGGTTGCGATGAGGGTGATGCCGGGGGTGATGCGAGGTGTGTATTTGCATGCGATATCTATCCATGAGTTGCCAATAAAAGTGTCCATTATTAAATTATGTGTATAAAAGAGGATCATCAAATGATATTGCATGCACTCCTGTTAAAATATTATTATTGCAAGACACTTTTAAGCACTGAAATCATCAACATTACATTAAGATAATGAATACATGCAAAGTCAAGTTTAACATGATTTTTTTTAAATAGTACCATCAGAACTTTCCCAATGGACATGTTCCTCGTTCAACTAAAAAGTAATCCCAAATGGCTACATAATCTAAAAGCGGTGGCTATGCAGCAACAGACGGGAAATACAAAGCAAGCGTGAGACCTATTGCTTACCACCCTCAACAGAACCACTGGTCATGTTAAGTTTATTGTTGCCATCCGATGTCACTAAAAGCTCCCTTATTTCATGTTTCAGCAACGTCTGCAAGGTAATAGATTATTAGCGGGTTTTAATTCTACATGTTTAACAAAACTCTCAGGCATGAACGTATATTACTGATGCCATGATAAATATGCTGCTTTCAGGTGTGTGTTTTAGACTTTTAGGGGGGGGGGGCGGGTTACCTCAAATAAAATCTGATTTGACTGTTTGTGTTACGATTTTGAACCCATTTTTAGGGGATTTTTCATGATTTTGGACCCACGTTTAGGTGTTTTTTCCGCAATTTGGGACCCATGTATAGCATAATCATACTCATTTTAGGAACTGTATGCAAAAAGGTGACCCTTTGGGCAGCATATACTTGTATACCTTATAAACATGAGTATCCCCCCCCCCCCCCCCCCCCACACCACCCTGACAGGGCCTAACCAACCACTACTTGTTTCTTTCTCATTGACAATATGTGTCCAGCCACAACAAAAGAGTGTAGTTGTCTCTCAAAGGTAAGCTGAGATCTCGATACCAACAAAAGGAGCCTCCTTTTTATCAGCAAAGCACAGATCTTATATACAAAATTAAATGCAAAGCATCTTTTTTTAAAGTTCAATGGCTTAAAAACAAATTGGCTTTTAAATTGTTGAGTTCCTTGGTATCATAACAAAATTCTAAAAGGTTATACAACCGAATGTAGAGAACAAATATGGTATTTCTATCCTTCATTGTTCAGCTGCCAAATTATTTTTTTCATATAAACCCAGTGCACCTTAAACACATATGGTGATATTTACACACACAAAATCATCAACTTTTATACCTTGCCATCTCTTTTAAATCTGATATACCGGACTGTTACAGACTGTTAAGATTCTGGTAGGTAGGCTTATTTACACCTTTCCGTCGGTTTTACAATCCAGTCGGCTCCTTGTCCGATTGCCACGGAGGTGATGTTTTTTTGCCGTTGTCCTCTTTCTGTCTGCTTACCTAAATCTCATGCATCACTCCATTTTATTCAAGTTATTCAACTCTTTCATTATTATTGTGTATTCATGAATTCTTTTAGCATGTTTACATTTTTGTATAGATCTTGGTGAGTGCCGGTCCACTCAATTTTAATGCTTTGTTTTAATTATCATCGTGCATTATTATGTCGGGTTCTTTAAGAGTAGTTGTATTTTATTGCTTGTTAATGCTTGTATCTGTGTTTTTTATTGTAAAGCGCCTAGAGGCCTTTGTTGGTATTTCTGCGCTATACAAGAGCATTTTTATTATTATTATTATTATTATTATTATTACACAGCTGTTGCTCATTAAGCATAAAATAGCAAGATTTATTACATGGAGCAGACACATCGTGCAGTTACAGTCCATGTAAATTGCCTCGCAACCTTTTGCAGTTAAAACTAGATTAAATAGTGTTAAACCAGTCTTAAAACTTGTGCCAGAAAAAAACGGCACATAAATTTATTTTGAGATAGCATCTTAACACTGCCCTTGTGGAAAATAGGAATGATATGTAGAGAAAATAATTGTAGATTCATCTGAATTTCATACTTATATGTATTATTTTAGAGATAAATTTATCGATATTAAAGCCTTGTTGCAAGAAAAAACTCTTGATAAATGTTGTGTGTAGAAATTTTCGAGAGAGATACATTGTTATTTAAATAACACCTTTTGTACTTGATGGTTACAGTCAATAAGTTAACAATAGACTACCAATTATCACCTATCGAACGCCCCGGAGTGTACGCACACAAGTTGAGCTCAGCGGGTGTAAATTTTGGAAAATGGAAGTTTTCATTTTCGATAGCGATATATTTGGGCCCTTTCGTAGCATTTACATATTAAATCGACCGTTAAATGTCCTTCGTCTTATCGGATTCCCTTTTGACATGCGAATAAATGAGGGTCTTGGCAAGACTTTAAAAAGAGTTCCAGGTCTTTAGGACAAGCCGTTTGTAAATTACGCCCTAATGAATATAGCGGTCTTCACATTGATCTTAAGGGGGCTGTGGACTCTCAGGTACAGCCTCCGTAAAACTGCCGTAACTTCTTCAATATTCATTTAATCTTTATAAACTTTTTCCGGTTTTTTGCAGAAAAGGGTTCAATGAATCCAACCATGATAATGAAATTGACCATTTTGGAAAAAATTATAAAAAACACGTTTTTTGACCCATTTTAGGTTTGGAAAAGATAACTCAAAATATATTTTGTTAAATGTTATCATACTAGTTTCATGATAATCCTGATAACACTCCCCAGGAGGGTTTTTTTGGTTTTTTTGAATAATCAATTATTTTTTAAGTTATCGACTAAAAAGTGCCAAAAAATGTGATTTTTTTCCCCAAAAATGTGATTTTCATGATTTTGGCGGTAAAAAATGGCGTTTTTTGGCACTTTTTGGTCTGTAACTCAAAAAATAATTGATTATTCAGTGTTTTTGTTCAGCGCACTGGGGTCTTGCGACGGAGTGCGCTTAATAAGCATGGTTTATTATTATTATTATTATTACTGTACCTGAGAGTCCACACCCCCCTTAAGAGTCAATTTTGCCATTGGCTATACATGGACACAAATTGGCCTGTTATTCCTTACATCTGTGTACAAAAATAGAGAACCGCTATTGTTCCGGCCAACTTTTCTTTTATAAAATTGGATATAAGAAAGAAAAGTAAATATATGGGATCGCGAGGGTTTTGGTGAATTTGAGTAAATAGTTTGGCTAAAACAAAAATAACTTGCAATCCTCGTATACCTGTAGTACAGAGCGTTTAGGAGAGGTCACGCACCAATTATGAGCTCCCCGTGTGTGCAGCATAGTAAAACAGACAATAACTGCACGATGATTAAAGCTGTTCTTTTTCTTCAATATGTTGGAACACATGAATGATAGCAATTGTGACGCGATCAAGAGGAATAAGTCGGATGTCGACCCTGGTCGAAAATGAGTTTTTGATACAGTTTTAAAGAAGACATCTAGAGCTTTCAGAAACTGAAAACCCCATGTCGATACGACGTTTTGTTCCAAAGTTATGTCAAATTGTATACATGAATTTCCATCAAAACTTATGTAAGCCGCCATTTTGAATTGGCCATATCTCAATTTGGGATTCCCCGACATCCGACTCATTCCTCTTGATCGCGTCACAATTGTGTATGGTCTTAAACAAGGTAGATAATGCAGTTAAATTGAACTGATATATTTGTAGGCTTTCTTGCTCAGACTGCTGTCTTGACCTGCACTTAGGTCATTCAGGGTCCTCCACCCCACTTTTCCCTGTCTGCCTGTGTTCTCCAGCTTCATATATTACATCATCCACTGTATTGTGTTATTGGCCATTATCCCACTCCTCTACTTATCCTTTTGTTTGATAGCTTATCCAGCTTTACACAGGGAATAGTCAAATACAATTCATTGTATTACTACCACTATATCAGTACTTCAGCTTTTTAATCTCTCCCACCTTTTACTTTCTTTTGTATTTGCCCTATCACCAATGTAATTTGTTTCTAACTCTTAACAGAGTAACATCTTGCCCTTTTACTGTATATTCTGTACATATAAAAAGCTATTTTTCTTGATAAAGGCAAGTATGTAGATCTTGCCGAAATGTCATGTAGTCTCTTTTTCTTCTTAGTATTTTCCTTTCCCTTTTGGTGTTTCCTTGTATATATTGTTCCCCACCATTGCAGTTGGGTTAGTGATCTTTTACATATGCTACTTTTACATTTTATCACTTCCCTCTTGTATCCCTTTGGGATCCAGTTGCAGTTTTGTGTGTGTGATCTGTTGGGACTCCCCTCTTACCATTGTTATAAAGACAAAGTCAATCTGAACCTAGATTTTTTTAATTGTGCAGAGTGTACTGATTATGTTTTCAGGGGGAACTCTGCGTACAGTGTAAATGGGTAAGTGGATGTGCGGCAAACATGGGTAACAGAAATCAGTCATTGATTCCCCGGGATAAAATTTGATATTTACATGGGTCATTTCTTCAAAATGCCCACATCTCAAAACATGCTTTCTGGATACTAGATTGTTGAGACTATTTACTTTCCTTTGTTTACTATTACATTTGCATACACAATAACAAACAAACACACCCCAATAGTAGTGCAGCATATTATATCATAGCACCTGTTACATTCATACGTGAGATCACATGATTAGTCACATGATTACATACCACCGTCCACCAATCCATCTATCAAAGCCTTCTTGCTATTGTCTGATGTTACCAGTAATTCATGGATGTTGTTTCTTTGCAGCCTCTGTAAACAAAATGGGACACTATGGGGCTAAAAACAACTATGTTAGGCGGAGTTCTTTTAGTATACCCTACTTATGTATGTCTTCAATGGGGACTTTTAAAGAACGACCCATACACTTACACAGTGAGGAATACAAATGGTAGGGTATTCTTCTAAAGCTTACCGCCAAATAAAAAACAAATTTGTTTCAGAAGACCGCACTGTAGCTTTTAAAATTTGCATTTCACCACATAACTATTTTTCTTGAATCTTTGAAAATTATGGGGGTATACTACAAGAACTCCAATTATGGTGTGAGCCAAGTTGTGACGTATGGAAGGATTTTCCCCAATATTAAAGCAGTATTTAAACATTTTTCAAATTTTATTTTCTCATTGTGAAGAACCATATCAGCTTCATTTTCTTGCTTCACAGAGCCCATCTCTTGCTTAAAAGAATATTTAAAAAAGCATTTTGCATAGCCAGGTTTCTTCTGAGACAAACTGTTTTCTTCTTTTTTGGCCTATCACTGACACCTTCGTCTTTATGTGCAAGGACATAAGAAATAGTGGATCAAGTTTACTTTAGATAAAGAACTACAATGCACTATTTCCCAAACAATTGTTTAAAAAAGGAATCGTCTTACACTTGCAACATATGATATTAAATATTAATCGGAACAAAAAGAGATATCTCAATGAAATAAACAGAATAACACTGGAAAACAAAATCTACTCGTATTGGTCAAAAGCACTCGTTTTAAAGACCCGATTTCTATGGGGAATTAGCCTTTGTTCCTTCTTTGTACTGGTTAAGTAATTCCCTTGAATCCTCTGTAAATCGAGTAAGAAAACTAGCATGAAAACAAGCAGTTATGTCCCAATTGGGTGCATTGATATAGGATACTAAAAGCAAGATATACCAACTGTGTGTGCGGTAACAAGCACTAACAAGGGATAATAGGGCAGTGTGGCCAGACAGTGCTTTGTTATCCATTTCACACAATAGGTGTCATGACAAGTCCATTGTGGCTGCTAGAAATGGTCGTGATAAGCAGTTAATCAGTACTTAGAGGTTCAATTGTCTGGGTCAATTGCTCAAGTGGGTTGTTTGCTGATGGGTGATAAAACTGATGATGGGCCTAGACTAGACATAGCTGCCTAGACAGTGTGCATTGGGCTGTCATCAAAGGTGTTAGAAAAACCTGCTATTGGTACTCGTATTGGTACTTCTATTGATGTGTCAATAGAAGTCAAGTGTCCATTGTTAGTCATGGATTGAAAACGAGTACTTTTGACCAAAACGAGTACTTCTGTTTTTACAGTGTAAGTAGGAAACATTTCCACCATCATATCGCAAGTGTTTAAATTTGAAACACTATTTGTTTTATATTTTTTATATTTTTTTGAAAACCCGGTATAGATCATTCTGAGACACCCTGTATATTATATATCAAGTTGACTGTTAGCAGGGTTCATCCTTTACTCATAATATTCCACTGCCTATCACTTTTATATCAGTGATTTAGCTATTGGCCGGTCATATATATCTCCAATTTTAAGATTAGGCAGGCCAGTGGTCATGCCCTAACAGAGTTAAGACAGCGGAATATACAATTTTACCTCGTATTACCTTTAGAACACTACCCCTACCCCCACCCACAACCAGCCTCTATAAATCCTACATGTATACAATACCTCTTTAATATGTAGTAGATATTCCTTCTCGTGACCAAATGATCCATATTCATTTTCTACTTGCACTGCTATTATAGGACCACCTCTAGAAAACTAAATTTGATAAAAAGACAAAAGTTCTATTAATACAAATACATGGCAATCATCACGGCATAGTGCAGCAATTAGTCCACAGAAATTGTCTCGCAAACATTTTTTGCAGTTAAATCCTTTAAACAGTGTTTTACCAGTTTTGAACACATGCCGCAAATTAACATGATTTTGAGTTTATCGTTGAGAACAGATGTTAACACTGTCTGCTGGGAAACACATTGTGGAGAAAATAAAATACAAGACCAGAAAGTATATATTTTTCTTCCGGAAAGGATTTCCTTCTTAAGATTTGAAATAATGTAAATAAATGACCAAGAATTGTGTGAAGTTACAGTGAATTGGAGTATCGTCGCTGTTCTGACATACCGGCACATCACAACAGAAATAAGTAAAGTGATGTGCCGGTATGTCAGAGCAGCGACGATGTGTTTGCTACAGCGACGGTGTCTAGCGATCAGTATAATATGGTGGTCACACAAGGTCACACATCTATTGTGAGTGCACTGTGTGTGTACAATAAAGACTTCAAAAAAGAAAGTCAGGGTTCAGAATACACAGGGTGAAGAGCGATTAGGCAACAAACAAACAAAATTGTTTGATTGTCCATAGATCACTTTTAAAAGTTGGGTAGGTCGGCCGGGAAAAGGGTTTTTTTTTTCTTTTCTTTTTTTCTTTCTCACTTGCCCTTTTTTCAGGTACCAAAAGTAAAATGAGATGTACTTGTTGTGGTAACCAAATCAGGGAACAAAATCTTTAACATTTTGATGAGTATTTTGTGTTTTCTCAACACTTAAAAAAAATGAAAAAATGAAAATTTTGATTTTTCGACTTTATTTGTAAAAAATGAAATTTTCAACAACAAAAATGAAATTTTTAATTTTTTTAAAAAATCAACAAAAAAAGTTTTTGGGTCGGAATGATAAAGAGGGTCGGGCGGACGAGGACAATCAAACAAACAAAAAATGTTTGCCTTAGCATCCAGTTTTCACAAAATAGCCCTTCTGAGAAAATATGGTAAAATCTACTAAAAGGGCTACTTATGGCAGAATTTGCTCAAAATAGCCCTCATAGCCAAAAAAGTATTTTGACCCCTGGGTCCTATAGAGTGAATTCCAATTATATTTTAACCAAAAAGGCTACATAGACATTTGGATGAATCTTTTGGGCACTATTTGGCACCAAATATGCCACCAAAAATGAGGATAAGCCATGATTAGCACCAATGAAAATCTGTGACGTTTCCAAATTCACATTTAAAAACACTATGTGGGAGAAAAGACAG
This sequence comes from Ophiura sarsii, assembly GCA_035610835.1. Lineage (NCBI taxonomy): Eukaryota > Metazoa > Echinodermata > Ophiuroidea > Amphilepidida > Ophiuridae > Ophiura > Ophiura sarsii. The sequence goes on from CM069449.1 coordinate 63,999,702, forward strand.
AATGTTACCAAACAAATATTTGTTCCGTATTGATCACTGCACATTTCACTTCAAAGCGGGGGCTAATTTAAATTCAAACTATCAAGCACTGGTGAAGGATATGAATGTTCAGAATCAAATAGGCCTACGCAATCAGCGTACTGAATAACAGCGAAACATGCATGCAGTTAAATCTATTTTTTTTCTTCTTCTTCCGTACATGCATCATTGCTGCTGTACACCTTTATCCATAAGGTAAACAATTGCTCCAGCTAAGAAAAGAACATACAAGCCTTATTGGAAGAACCAATTCAAATGGTTAGAGTTTAATGGGGAGGAGAAATGGTGCACATCATGCACCGAAGCAGCGCCGAGGGGCTTCAGACCAAACGGTAAATATGCGTTCCTAAAACAAAAAGGGATGCACTAATTTCCAACTCTCTGCGCTGAACCGACATGAAGGAAGCCTAAAAGGCGACCATTTGCGACTGCTCTCGTTACTGCAGACATACCAAGCCAAAAATCCCTCCTTCAGTTCACCCGAGATAGTTAACCCCTAACCAAACCATAAGTTAGTTTGTGACCTCTAATTTCTCTAAATCATTTTTTGACCATTTTCATAGGCTCAAACCTTAGGACCCCTTATATTTTTTGGGGACCCCTTTACATTTTCGTTTTTGCAGTCCTTACAGGGTCCTGGAAAATGTAATGAGACTCCTCACATTTTTGAGCCAGTGCTACACCTGATTAGATACAGTCCTCAAGAAAGGCAACTTACCAGGTAATACAAATATATTTGTAAAGATATTACACACAAAGATTGACTGAATATTAACAGAGACCAAAGTTCATTTTTCATCCGTGCATTTGGTTCTTCTACACCAAGCATGTGCAACCTTTTCTACCACGCGGGCCGCATTGTGATTTTGAGATCCATTCACGGGCCGCAGTGAATGTCAAACATTCCAAAACACATCCGGATACTTGCTTCTCTTCGCCATTTTAACCAGGGATTTTAATACGCAATCACAAGTTTGTTTTGACGAAAGAAATGCGCGCATAGCGCACGGAAATTTTTGACTTTACACTTATTTTTGCTATGATTGAGGTACATTTCGGCTTTAAACAAGTTTCTACCAAAAGAAAATCCATTTGGGGTACACATGCGCAAGTAGCGCGCGAAACAATTAGGTCTGTGCACTTTTGACCATCATAATTCCATGATTCCTCTTGTCTAATTAACCGACAGTGCCAATCTCAACCGACACGACAGTCAATATTGGGGGGGAAATTAGCCCCCTCGCCCCCCTCTGGCTAAATCAATTCGCCATTAGTGTAACCTAGGGAGTTCCGGTTAAAACGGGCCGCATCAATGGGAATTTTGGGATTGCTTCGCGGGCCGCAGATTAGAGGCCGGCGGGCCGCAGGTTGCACACGCTTGTTCTACACACACCCTCGGTGTACAATGTAGTGATAGGCAGCAAATTATTGATTACCTGGTACCGGTCGATAGTAAGATGAGGATGAGGATTGCTTCAATTGATCAATGCATCTCATACAAATACCTGTCATACTAGCATGCGTGTTCAAGACCTAGTCACAGGTCTGTATCTGTTCACACATCTAACGGACCCCAATGGAAATAAGCTAATAAGCTTATTGGGTTATCCAGGGTCGTAGGACTCAAATAGTATCAAATCAAATCAAATCAAAATGAAAGTTGCACTTTGTTTCATTATTTTTGCTAGAGCGTTCTATTTTGTTAACCGATCTTAGTGAACAATATCTCAAATTGAAGGGGAGAAATTAATCTATAGTTTTGTAATAGGATTATTTTATGAGTTATATGAGCGTATTTACTACCAGGTAAGTTACACTTATTTTTCATGAGGACTGTCGATGTAGTGCCATTTGAAGTGGAAGTCCATTCTTTGTACCAATAGAGGGCCTGGGTGATTCAGTCTAAATATACCAACCTGCCATTTAGCCACTCTTGGTATCAGTTCATCGAAATACTGGTCAACTGCCTCCAAGTAGAGTGGGTACATTGATCTAACTCTCATTTCATCATACTGCAACAGCCAACTGTAAAGAAATAATGTAGAGAGTGTCAGTTATAGGCAGAAGCAATACATTTAAAATGAAATCCATACATTTAAGGGACCGTTCATTATTTTTGCTTGAGGGAAGGAGGGGGTCAAATATAGGGGGAGTCATGTAACTTTCATATGTTGAAATAGGGGGGGGGGGCTGTGTCACTTTTTATTCTTAAACAGGGGGGGGGGGGGTTGTGTAACTTTTATCAAACTATAAAGATGGTAGTGATTGGGGTGATTTTAGAGGCTATTTTGGAGTGTAAATGCCATTTTTTTGTGCACGCCCTGCTTGGAAGACCTGTTGAAAAAATACATATATAATCATCAACGGTTGAAAACATTAGAGCCATGGGTCTATATAAAAACATGTGAATTAGCCTAGGCCTATGTTCCAAAATCCATACGTTTTTGTCAGGATGTTCTAACTCTTTTCGAGTTATAAAGACTTACAAAACCACCCAAAATGTATAATATATGAAACATTTTTCGCCTCGCTGCGCTCGCAATGTAGTTAGTATAATTTCACACAATTAAAAGATCAAGAGGGGGGATCATTACATTATTGGCCGTTCAGAGGGCACAAACAGAACTTACCAACGAATCCATGGACAAAAGTAAAAGACAGCCCCTAAGATGTGACAAGTTGATTTTTTTTTTTTGGGGGGGGGGGGCGGGGTGGTTGGGGGGGGGGGTAAAAAGCGACTGGTTAGCAGGGGGGTCATGTTATTTTCAGTTTCAGCTGTAGGGGGGTTAGGTAATTTTTACATACGAGTCTCAAATTTGTCCCAACCGCCCTCCACCATAAATAATGAACAGTCCCTAAACGTTTGAAACATCCAACCAAAAAGGAACATTTTGGATAGCGAAATACAATAGAATGGACAACTGAGGCAGCAAAGCTTATCTTCATTTCTTATTGTTTCACTTGAGGGTTGCCCTGATGGGAAGAGCCAAGCATGTAGGTTTGTATATAATTTACATAATAAATACCTAGGTAATCCGCCAAATTCCCATTCAGCACAGATGTATGGTCCGGGTCTTAGTATCACATAGAGGCCGATTTTCTTGGCGAGCCCTAAAAATCTTCTGCAAAATAAGATGGCACATGGACAAACCAACGAGAGAAAATTAAATGTTGAGAATAATGATTTTGATAATTCCAAAAACTAAAATATTTGAGCATTTACTTTTCACAGAGAGTTTCACTTTAAAAATGAACCCACTCTTAAAGGTAGATGACCCGATCACATTTCGTAACACAGAATTATTTCAAACATACGGAGATTTTCATATCATATGAAAGCTCGTATTTTTCTCATCATCATACTGAAATTTGACGGCCTAAATCGGTATAATTACGGAGAAATCGATAAAATAACGTCGAATTACCGCGAATGGTGGTAACCACCGATATAGTTTGTGTACAACTCAATGGGCACATTTCACGGCATCTTGTGCGTCTAAAATAAGAACCATTAGAGTTATGCAATCAAACTTTGGAATACGACTCTTTTAAGGATGACCTTTCATGTAAAATGGAAAACTTCAAGTTGAAAATCGGTACATCTACCCTTAATGTATGAAACTAAATCCCCTATCTGCAAAGCAGACACCAAAATGAAATTCTGAAGCTCCTTGTTTTCTTATTGCACTTGGTTATGTTCCATGCGCATTTGAACTCTTGCCCCCAAATGAATGATACCAAGATAATAATGGGATGAATTGACTATTATCATCTGTTAAAATACTTTTAAAGCATTGACCTGGATACCCAAGAATACATCCTTGCCAACTTAGGTGGTTGATTGACCTTAACCTTGATTTAGAGTGGAAGGTCGCATGTGTTAAAGTTTGTTTCAAAACCATATGTGCTCCCCAGATATAGCTTTATAAACAGTCATATAAAAATATGTTGGGTATAGAGGCTGCATTTGTGATTTTGTGAGTGGCAACAGCAAAAATGACCATTATTAATGTTCATCTTGAATTCTGAAGTAAAATGTATTTTTTTAAAAATCTTCAACACTTCGTGTCCCTTTAACATGTTAATACCAAGTGCTTATATATTGCTATAGTGTTTTCACTTACTATTATAACGAAACCGTTTTTATATTTTTAATATTATCACTAGGATATTTTGAAAAGGCAATATCATGCAAGGTCAAAAAGGTTTTCTCAGTTTCCTATACAAGGCCCATAATCCTAAGATCCTAATTATAAATGGGTCTTGGTCATAGTCTCGGGGTGGGGGGGGGGGCACTCATGTATAAATGTTTTAATCATCCGTGTGAATCCACTCTCAAAAAATACCCTTAATGCAGATTTTCAAAGAAGGAAAATGTGCCCGTAACAAGGATTATAGCTCAACGAATCATACTTGTAGCAAAGGATATATATAGGTCCTCAAGACAGTTTAGACATCGGTAGTGAATTTGTCTGATAGGCCTATCCATTTTCAGCTATTTTTACAATGATGGCACATGACTATCAGCCCAAGCAACCCTTGGCGCGGATTCAGGTTCTCTGAAATAGGTTATTCTGATACCCTTAGCACAGGCCCGGTGGGTTTCCTGGTATAGGCTTTTATATTCTTTAAATGAGAACGTGTATAACAATTGGCGGCTGGAGGCAGTTGTGGAATTCCTTGTATAGGCATTTATAACAAAGGGTGGCAGTTGTGGGATTCTTTAAATGAGTATAACAATTGGTGGCAGTGGTGGGATCCCTTGTATAGGCTTTGATAACAATAGTGGCGATGATGGGATTTCTTGAATGAGTATAACAATTGGTGGCAGTGGTTGGATTCCTTGTCAAGCCTCGATTTAAGTGGGAGCTGGGAGTTTTTTGCCCCCCGGTTGCCAAGTTTTTGCTCCCGGTGTTTTCAAATTTTGTATAGCAAAGTATATGAGCGGGAGCTACTTTTGTCAGAAAAGTTACAAAGTAGCTCCCGGTTCACACGTCCTTAAATCGAGGCTTGTTCCTTGTACTAGTAATGCTTATGCTTTTATAAAACATAGTGGCAGTGGTGGGATTCTTTGAATGAGTATAATAGCTGGTGGCAGTGTTGGGATTCCTTGTATAGACTTTTCAACAAATAGTGACAGTGGTGGGATTCCTTGTATGGCTTAACAAATAGTAGCGATGGTGGGATTTCTTGAATGAGTATAACTATTGGGGGGCAGTGGTGGGATTCCAGTGGCATAGCTCAGGGGGGGGGGGGGGGGCAGGGGGGCAGTTGCCCCCCCCCCCCTGACAGAATTGTGTGTGCCCCCGCCCCCCTTTGTGCCCCTGCCCCACTCTCCGGATGTAATGATTATATGCGTTATAACCATTTTAAAATTACCATTTTGCGCCTTTTTTATAAATAAAGGAACATTTTATAGAAAAAATTGATTAAAACCCTGAGAATTGACCATTATATATGTTGACTGTGCTGCTTTTTGGACTGTGCAATTTTTGTACCCCCCCCCCCCCCCCCCACACCTTACGTGAAAATCACAAGGTGATTGACTGGGAAGAAAATTTGGGGCAACCTTTTACGAAAATAAAAAAATCCTAGCTACGCCACTGTGGGATTCCTTATACTAGTAATGCTTATGCTTTTATAAAACATAGTGGCAGTGGTGGGATTCTTTGAATGAGTATAATAGCTGGTGGCAGTGTTGGGATTCCTTGTATAGACTTTTCAACAAATAGTGACAGTGGTGGGATTCCTTGTATAGGCTTAACAAATAGTAGCAATGGTGGGATTTCTTGAATGAGTATAACTATTGGTGGCAGTGGTGGGATTTCTTGCAATGCTTTTATGACAAAGAGTGGCAGTGGTGGGATTCTTTGAATGAGTATAATAATTGGAGGCAGTGTTGGGAACTTGGGATTCCTCATATAGACTGTTTAACAAATAGTGGCAGTGGTGGGATTCCTTAAATAGGCTTTGATTACAATAAGTGGCGATGGTGGGATTTCTTGAATGAGTATACTATTGGTGGAAGTGGTGGGATTCCTTGAAATGCTTTTATAACAAAGAGTGGCAGTGGTGGGATTCTTTGAATGAGTATAATAATTGGAGGCAGTGTTGGGAACTTGTGATTCCTCATAATAGACTGTTTAACAAATAGTGGCAGTGGTGGGATTCCTTGTATACAGGCTTTGATTACAATAAGTGGCGATGGTGGGATTTCTTGAATGCATATAACAATTGGTGGCAGTTATGGGATTCCTTATACAGTGCTTTTATAACAAATAGTGGCAGTTGTGGGATTCTTTAAATGAGTATAACAATGGCAATAGTTGGATTCCTTCAATGTGTATAACAATGCAATGGGCGACAGTTTATTGTAGGATTCCTTGTATATGCTTTTATAACAACAGTGGCAGAGGTGTGATGAGGGTTAGGACCCCGGGGGGGGTACTCGGATTTGGTTTGGTCGGGGGTGTGCCGCTGGAGATTCAAAACCCATACCCATTTTTAGGGGTGATTTTGGAAAAATCGGTACCCATTTTTAGGGGTTTTGCTTCATTTTAGACCAAATTATCGGGAAAATATACCTAATTTTTGCAAATTTTCGCGAAAATAGACCTAATTTTGGCAAATTTTCGCGAAAATAGACAAAAATTTCGCGAAAATAGACTAATTTGTAAAAAGTGATCCCATTATTAGGGATTTCCAGCACAAAATCATACCCCATGTTTAGGGATTTTGTGCCCAAAAACCTACCCATTAGAGCGGCACACCCCCGTATACCGTCTTAGGCGAGTACCCCTCCCGGGGTTAGGACACAATTCACACCACATCAAGATCTCAAAATGTGCAATTGTCACTGGCCAAATGCGGCCTCTCTCTTGTACTGTAAAGAGATCCCTTCAACTACATGTACAATCATGCCAGCCATGCCAGCTGAGTGCATTTAAAGGCATATTATGTGATCTTTTCCAGAGAGCACCCTCAATTCATGATTTTTTGTTTAGAAAGTAGATTTTCTTGCAGATTTACATTTCTGATCATAAATCGTACATACAATCCAAGTTACAGAGCGATACGATTCCTAAATTACCTCAAAATCATGGTTTTAGAGTGAATTTAGACTAGAATAAAATAAGTTGTCGGTATCCGACAGTTTATTTTCACTCTAAAACCATGATTTTGAAGTAATTAAGAATCGTATCGCCCTGTAACTTGGACTGTATGTACGATTTATGATCAGAAATGTAAATCTGCAAGAAAATCTGCTTTCAATTTTTTTTTTGATGTTGAGGGTGTTCCATGGAAAGATCACATGATATACCTTTAATACTTTTATAGTAGTCTTTACTCAAACAGCAAATTAAAGAAAAAAATAAGGTGGAGCCTTCTTTGGCTATGCAGCTGATTAACCAGCACACTTAACAATCCAAAACACCATCAAGACTGTACACATCCAAATAAAACATTGATATCCATCTAGTTTGGATGTGACCACTGACCACACCTGGCCATGGCCATGTTTTTCAATCTCTGGATGTCAGTGTTATGTTGGCTTCTGAAAAGACAGAGGTAGCATATATGGGTACAGTGAGGGTTATGAATGCAATTTACAGTACTTACTCTATATCCAAGATGCCAGTGAAATCAAACTCCCCTCTTACTTCCTCATGCTTATTCCATGGCACATACCTGTATCAAACAAACCAGATGAAGGACATTTGTCTGAATTTCTCTATTTGATGGGCGGGCAGGGGCCTGGTGCAGAATGTTACAATACATTTTCATGATTATCTTTAATCCTAGATTAGGGGAAGCGTAGTTTATCTTTATAGTCATAGTCACCATGGTAGAGGGTATTTAAAAATGGCCTCAAATACACAATTACACTATAATTGTATTATTTTGTGCAAATATAAAAAATCACCAGAATCATGTCTTTTCCATTCTGAAATCAAATCAATTAAATTAAGCCATGTTCTACTGATTCAGGTAGTGTCGATCAGTCAGACAATTATTTTCTTTTATATTTCTGTAAATGTTTATATCCAACATATTTTGTTTTTATTAAATCCCTATGCAATCTATTTTTATATGGGATTTATAGTTTAATTTTAATGCAAAATTTTACAGTGCTGTACTGTGTCACCTCAAGTTTGGCAAACATCTGCAGGTTTATCTAAAGACCTCAACAAAAGAAAGTCATACACTTTCTCTATGTTCTATAGAATGACTTTCAATGATTTTGTTGATGAATGTTTTTGGCACAATTTTGTACCATATGTCCCACAAAACAGCAAAGCCAAGAATACAGTTGCTGGCGGTGGCGGCAAACAAATTGTGCATGTTTTACACATTTTGTTTGGAGTCTGTAGATAGATCTCTCCCTCCCAGCAAATCCCAAAAGTTGACAGCCATGATGACACATGTTATTAGGTTTAGGGACAGAGAGCTATGATTCAGAGCTAGGTTAAGGGTAGGATTAGAATTTAGCTCTAAACACATAGCTCGTGTACATAACATAGGCCAGCCTAGGGCCAGGGGTTAACTTAAAGGTTTTATACATTTTATACATGTAATGTACTGATAGTGATAGGGTTTGTTTCCTATCTTACACTGTTATTGTGTTCAATCCACACGCTTTCATCTTCAACAACCTATCCTCCCAATACTCAGGCACAATACGGAAATAGTGAATACTTCCTGACAAAATCCTTAGCTTGTGGCCATTCAGCTCAAACTCCGGTCCTTGATCGACCTTTAATGCTGGTTGAGGCATCGTGAGACTCCCGAGTTCCGCGGCTCGTCCGGCCAACTCTGACTGGGTTTTCAGCCGGTGGAGATACCAGAAGACAATACTCCCTGCAATTAAGATAATCACGATCCATCTGATAAGGTGGACGGGCCGAAGAGAAACCTGCGACATGTTGCCGATTTTCATACCTCTAACCATTATTTTATTATTCAAATTAGTATGCAAATTGTCATGTAAAGAAGCTTTTCCAGCTCGGCGATTACAGCGATCATAACCTAAAAGGTATACCGAAGGTAAACATCAGACTTTGACACGACCTAAACTATTTGCAGCGTGTTACTGTTATGTTAAAAGTAGTTCATGTTTTGCATTATATCTTCTCGAATATTATGATGTTTGCAATAAAATATGGCCTTGATTATATAAATAATAATATAATAGCTTGTTAACTCGAATCATTTCAGTTTCAAATGTAATTTTACAACGCTCTGTCAGAATTAACTTCTCGTAGTCTTGTAACGAGCTACAAATATACACTGAGGTTTGTTTATTAACGTACATTTGATGTCTTAACATAGCACACATCATCACAATGGGTCACATTTTTCATTACGTTCACAGAGCGCACGTGGCTTTATTTATATTGTGTCTAGGGTGTTACAAATCAAACGAACCATTTTAAATCCGGGAAATTTATTAAAACAGTATAATTATATATCCGTTTCAGCATGTTTTACCAAAAACTGATTTTGCTACGTTTTCCACACACTTTTGAGCCAAAAAATGTTGGTCCAAATTTAAAAATAAATCAGAATTTGTAGTAAAATTTGATATCAGAAATGGATTCTCTGACTCATTTCCTTTCCCCAAAATGTAAACTTTTATATACACAGTTCAAATGTAATCTAATAGCGCCTGATAAATTTCTTATTTCTTTGGATTAACACCTTAAGCTGAATAAAACGATAATATATAACCTTACCTTTAACTTGGACGTGGTCGTTGAGAGAATAGTTTTGAGCAATTATTATTACCGATGTGAAACACAAAAGCAAAAGGGCACTGAAATGAGAGAAATATAATGAATCCATTGCAAACAAATGCGCAAAGGCCCAATTTTTTATTTCCCCGCGAAAAGCTGTAGTGTTAGCAAGGTATTGATCGTTGTAATAGCCATTTACAGAATACGCCTGTTGATTCAAGCCTAGGAGAAATGAAATCATGAACGGATCCCGGCAAAACAAAATGTAAGCGTAGTGCATGCGCACTGGCAAGTACTGGAATAAAATAAAATAATGACAGGTGTAACAAAATGATAATAAACTGTCATGTTATTATTGACGAATGGAACCGTGCAAGAGCAAATTTATATGACGGAGATGATCAATTCAGTATTCAGACAAATTGAACAAATTAGATAGGCCTACACCGCTCAGGGTAATCATGTATTAGCGTGTACAGGTAGTGCCAGGGCCCTTGGAAGTATATTTTAATGGGGTGCTGTATATTACATTTGTAAGTCTTCACGGGCCCCTGGTTGGGTCCAGGGGTGAAGCCATTGGCGGGGGTTCCGGTGTAGGAAGAGTCCCCTGAAGCTGTTGGATTTTAGCATGTTTGAATGGCCTAGGATAGCTCTCCTTGCTATAAATATTGACATGAATTAAATATTGAACATAATTACGCGCGAAGCGCGAAAAAATTACCAATGTTTTAACTAAAATGGTCATGAAAACGTTCCTGAAACCATCTTGTTATGCTTGAATAATTTACATTGAAACAAATACGTGCGAAGCGCGCAAAAATTTCCACTTTTTAAAAAAAAATGGTCCAGAAAACGTTCCTAAAGCTATTTTGTTATGCTTGAATAATGAAATATTGAACAAAATTTTCCAAAAATTCCACTTTTTTAGCTAAAATGGTCCAGCAAAAGTACCTGAAACCATCTTTATGCTTGAATAATTAAATATTGAACATAAATATGGTGCACTAAATTAAAATGGTCCAGAAAACGTTCCTGAAGCCATCATGCTTGAATAATTAACCATTGAAACTAACGCGCGAATCGCGCAAAAAATGTCCAGATTCTTTTAACTAAAATGGTCCAGATTCTTTAAACTAAAATGGTCCAGAAAACTTTCCTGAAACCATCTTGTTATGCTTGAATAATTAAATCCAGTTTTTTAAACTAAAATGGTCCAAATAATGTTCCTAAAGCCATCTTATGCTTGAATAATTAACATTAAAACCAATACGAGCGAAGCGTGCAAAATCTCCATTTTCTTACACTACAAATGGTTCAGAAAACATTCCTGGTACCAAAAAAAATCATGTTTTTGAACTAATATTGGACTGACACTGGTTATTTTTTCAAACATCTTAAAATCTTAAGGGAGCCCCTTAAAGAAAACATGGGGGCTAGCTGTTTGGTCCATAATATCAATATCATAATCGAACATTTTAACGGATTTGTGTTGTCTTACGAATTACTTCCCCATCCCCCCACCCCTTGGGGTATGATTTGTGCTGGAAAACCCTAAACATATGGGTTCCAATTGGCGAAAAACAAACAAACATGGGACCCAAATCGAGAATGAAAACGATCACCCATTTTTGAGGCAAAACACCCCTAAAAGTGGATGGTGATGGTAAATTTGTCGTTCAAATGGGGGAGAATCGGTAAAGTATTTCTGAAGTTATAAAAAAAACTTGTACAATTGTGATCCATACCCTAGAACAGTTTTAACTGATATAGCACTAATATCAGTTGTGCTGGTGCAGTGAATTGGATGTGTGGGGTTGGGGCAACTTTGCCCCCACTTCTACTTTTCCAGTTTATATGGAGACATTTGTTTCAGCTAGCTACGCCGTTCTGGGCAAATCCCCCCCCCCCCCCCCACCCCCCCCCCCCCCCCCCCCCTCAACCCCCGTCCAGTTATGCCCCTGAGCTGCTACATGTATAACTCCTTCCTATTGCATAAAAGTTCAAAGAGTCTTTCCACGCGGCTGATTTAACCATTATAAATACATGATTTTTCAGAAACTTTCAAGGTCTCGAGGATTACTGAACCAACCAATATTCATATACGGTATATTAGGCACGTGTGTACATATGTTAATGCATTTCTCATGTGATTCCAAATAATGGTAATGAAATTCAATAATTTTGAGTTGACATATTTAAAACACTGTGAAGTATTGGAATGTCGTCTGCACAGACGACGCCGCGTGGAAAGTGCTAGAAGAGTTATTCTTCTAAAGTTTTCAACTCTTCTTTGGCAGATCTTAGAAAATTTATAAAATTATCTTCATAATTTAGACCCTACCTAGGGAAAATGTAAGAGCTTGATCCTCCTCCTTAAAGCTATAGGCTACTCATGAAGAATTCTTAAATATTCTTCTTAAACCTGGTTTAGGGTCACTAGGATTTTCAGCATATTTAATCTCCAGATTATTTATGTCTTGTTCAAGACACTCTTCAACTCTTTTAGCCTGTTTACGTTTACGGCTGGCATAATTGATTGTATCACCTCTTAAAACACATTTTATTGTTTCCCATAAAATGTCAGGACGTGCATTAGCATTATCAATTTTAACATTTTCAATTGTTTTATGAATCAAGTTAGTAAAATCCAAATCGTCCAGAAGTGAAACATTAAATTTCCACATACCTTTACCATGCTTATCCTGTTTACTGCACATCATTAATGTTACCAGTGAATGATCTGATTTTAAACCGTGTTTAATATCAACATTAGTAATATTTCCCTTTAAACCATTAGGGGAGGATGGGGCAACTGGACCGGTTAAGCATATTTCATGATATAAAAGCTTAAAGCTCGTGTAAATATTTATGGAATTGCTATGAAAATATCACCCATGTAACTGTTTACATATAACATATAATCAATGTTAAAAAATATCCAAACAAAAGGCCAATTACCACTAACTAAAAACTTTACTTGGCACGGTCCAGTTACCCCATCGTCGGGGCAACTGGACCTATATGTTCCAACGGTTAGAATACACAGAAATCATTGATTGGCAACACGGTAACTAAGCAGTATTTTCTTTACAAACTCATTTCCATATTATTTAACGTGTAAAAATGATACAGGTCTCATGAAACCCATGTTTTATACAGTTTTCGTGGTTAACGTGTAAAAAGCAGTAATACTAATGGTGTACAAAGCAAGCGCAATTTTCGACTGCACGTTTATTATAGATAAAACGGTATGAACCTAGTTAAATGGTTACATGGTTGTGATATTCAGACGCCCCATACATTTGTCTATATATATACCCCTTTCTTTAATGATTTTATTTACTTCATATAATCATCATTTAGTACTTATAATAAACCATCTTGATATTTTAGCCAGCTTTTCATGTTACAGGGGAAGTTAGTCAATATGACAATGATGACCCAACGGTTGATATACACAAAAAGCAGTGGATAAATATATAAATCATGATATTTCGTCATAGCAAATACCTTTACAGACACCATTCAAAATATAATAAAGATGTAATTCATAATACCGCGGTTTTAAACCATTCTAAAGCAATTTCATGTCATATTGTAATCCTTCAATGTCAGAAATAGTGGTATTAGACCCAAAATACCCCAAAATGTCTAAGAACTTGAAAGAATGTGAATTATTTCATATTCTATTCACATTTCAATACCGAGTCATGTTTTATTGACACTAACAACTCATTTTCAAAATGAATTTTACAATTTTGTTTAAGTTTTTGCAGGCGGTCCAGTTGCCCCACACCCCTTCGGACCACTTACCCCAACAAATGACGTAGCACTTTGTCGAGATGAAACGTTATTAAAACACGCCTGTGACGTAATACATTTTACGCCAAAATGTTTTAAAACATACCACCATTTGTCATCATAATCAATAACTCCAATACATTTCAGAAAAAACGGCAAAACTGCATTTTTGTTTTTAGCCATTACACAGATTTCTGTAGCCAGTGAGTATCTTTGAATTCGCAAATATTGCGGCGTTCGGGTCCTACAAGTAGACGAGTGTCTTTAGATAAGTAAGAAATGGTGTACTTTGTTATTTGCAAATTCATGAACTAATAACTCTACCAAATGAATACCCGTGATAATGATTTAAGACTTTTAAGTTGAAGCATTCTTTAAATGATAATATTGATCGGAAATCCAAACCACCAATGTCCCAAATTAGCAATATGCGCCATTTTACGGTCATTTCAACCACAACCTGTGGTTTTAATCATATTTCGGAAAGTCCCTAAGCTAACTACAATATAGCACCCATCAAATGCAATATGCACCTAGTATCTTAAGACGACTGTACTGCATGTATATATTTACTGTTGCATATCTGTCAATCATATAAAGTACATTAAACATGATCTAAACCCATCTTCATATATCGCCCATACTATCTGTGAATTTTCAATCAGTCACTCAAGGAGTCAGCTTCAAAGATATGGAGAAAAATCACATGTGTAAATACCCTAAAGTTCCAAATGTTTTGGATTGTAGAAGGTAAAGATATATGTCAAGTATCAACAAAAGTCGCATTGTTCAAAAGAAAGCAGTATGCCCATACAATTACGAAATCCTTCATTTCGGTCCACTTGCCCCACGGTCCATTGCCCCATATTCCCCTACTTATGAGTAAATAATCCAACCTACACATATTGGTGGTTTGTCATTCGACTTCCATGTATACTGAAATTTACCTGGATTATTATACCGCCAAATGTCAACAAGATCTCTTTTTGCCATTAAATTAAAAATCTCCTTTTGTGATTTGAAATTGGTATGACTACGGCCACCCTTTTTATCCAAAGATAAGTTTAACACACAATTTAATTTTGGACATTTGAATATTTTCAGCCAAGTAGGAAACTGCTATGGGTCTGTCACTTTGGGGGATGGTTAATAAGCATATTACCTAAATTATCTCGCCAGTTTTTGTGAATAAAGTGTTGATTTTTTGAGAAAATTATTTTTTTAGGGATTTTTTAAAGGCAAAAGTTCAAATTGACACCAAAAATACTAGAAACACTTTAATGGAAAAAGCTGGCGAGAGAATCTTCTAAATTGAATTACCTTTCATATGACACCTTGTTTGTTGAAATAGGAGTTATACTTCTCTTTAAGAAATATTCACAAAGTTTGACTATTTAGTGTTTCTAGAAAAAATACCATTTTTTTGTTAAGTACTAACATTCTTATTCCATTCGATCCATGTTATGATTGTAAATGTGGAAATAATTAAATTAAATATTGTGCATTGGTATTTTGGCAAAAACATAATATAAAAAACAAGTTCATCTTAAGGATACAAAGGGTTAAAAAAATATTTTTTAAATAGAGTATGTTTTGAGAAAAGAAGCAATTTTGGGGAATTTGGCAACGTGCCAAAAACCTAACACACAGTAAGTGTATGGGGTTTTTTGAAGACAAAAAAATTGTGCCGTTTGAAAACGGCTTAATGGAAAAAATTCAAAATTGGCATGTGAGTTTATTTTGTCAATATACACATCCTGTATAATTTTGAAGCAAATCTGAGCATGACGCCGTAGCCGATGTAGCTACCTTATGGTGATCGGATCCTCACTTGGTTCTTCAGCTTGGATTGGTACCAAAGGTATAATGCATCAAATTATTATCATAAAAAGTCCAAGTGCTATGACTCACATCTGAGGCACCCTTGGTTTAGTTCTTTAAAGACAGAGCTACATAAGATGAAAAGAGGTTCTCCTGGGTGGGAGGAATCGACAACCCATTCCCATCATTCAATTAATACCTCAGTGTGTTTACCTCATCAACAATTTTCCGATGAACATGCTCTGATGATGCATGAATGAAATTCAGCCTTGTTTTGTGAATTTGAACTTAAATAAACTGCAAATTGGCCTATATCCAAATATTTTATAATATTCCATTATTATTCACTATTCACATAGGCCTACTCACCGTAAAGCTTGTTAATTGCTGGTACACGTGCAGATTGTATAACTGCACTCTGAGGCTGAGCGTTGGAACAGAATTTAAACTTTAAATAGTCGTATCTGCCGCAATTCAAACGGCCACAAGAACCTTTGGACTCCAACTCCTGATGATCCCTGTCTTCAACGACGCGGGAGCTATACAATCACTGCCTTATCTTGTTTAAGATCCCAAAAGTATTTATCTGTGGAGCCTATATATATGCGGATTCCAACCAATCCAATTGAGTGCAACTAAAGATAACAAACGCAAGATTCTCTTAGACTAGTTTGTGTATTGCATGCGCTTTGTATTAAAGGCATTATGCGATCTTTTCCATGGGACACCCTCTATCCTTGATTTTATTTTGAAAGCAGATTTTCTTGCAGATTTACATTTCTGATCATAAATCATAAATAAATTCGTTACAGGGCGATGCGATTCCTTATTACTTCAAATCATGGTTTTAGAGTGAATTTATAATGAAAATAAACTGTCACCTGCGCAACTGCTGCGACAGGACCATCTATTTTAAACCTCTTAAACCATGATTTTGAAGTTATTTGGAATCGTATTGCTCTGTAACTCAGATTATATTTATGATTTATCAATAGAAATGTTAATCTGAGACTCAGATTATATTTATGATTTATGATCAGAAATGTAAATCTGAGAAAATCTGCTTTCAAAAAAAAGAAGATAGAGAGCGTCCCATGGAAAAGTTGAGTGTGCAGGGGAGGCCGGGGGGGGGGGGGGGGGGGGGTCACCTGGCCACCTGGCCACCTGGGGGTGGGGGTGGCTGGGTCACCTGGCCATAAATGAAATTCCCCCGACTCAGATTCTTCTCAATTCCCCCAATGTACCAACGAATATTAAAAGGTAATATTAAAAGGTAACAGTTTATCCTAACGTGCCTTGGGGTTTAAGTTGTTAACCCCAGATAAGGGACGTAAACCTAGGATAAGGCAAGTCTTATCTCGGGTTAACGATCCTTATCCGGGGATATGGAGTGTTAACCCTAGATAAAGCCCGCCTTATCTGGGGTTTAGGGACATAAACCCCTAAGTCTCGCCTTCTGGGGTTTATGTCCCTTATCTGGGGTTTAGGCGGAAATGACACACTTATGCTTCCGTAATCGTTAACCCCAGATAAGGCTTGCCTTATCCTAGGTTTACGTCCCTTATCTGGTTTAACCAAGTTAAACCCCATATAAGGCCCGTTATCCTAGGTTTAACGTTTACGTCCCTTATCTGGGGTTAACGCTCCTTGGTACACACATGCAGCATAAGTGTGTCATTTCCGCCTTAACCCCAGATAAGGGATGTTAACCCCAGATAAGACGGGCCTTATCTGGGGTTTACGTCCCTTATCTGGGGTAAACCATTTTAAACTACCGATAAGGCCCATTATCCTAGGTTTACGTCCCTTATCTGGGGTTAACAACTTAAACTCCAGATGAGGCCCGGTTATCCTAGGTTTACGTCCTTCTGGGGTCAACAACTTAAACCCAAGATAAGGCCCGTTATCCTAGGTTTACGTCCCTTATCTGGGGTTAACGCTCCTATATGGTACACACATGCAGCATAAGTGTGTCATTTCCGCCTTAACCCCCGGATAAGGGACATAAACCACCCCAGATAAACTTATCTGGGTATGTCCCTTAACCCCAGATAAGGAGCGTTAACCCCATATAACGCTCCTTAACCCCAGATAAGCAACATTAACTCAGAGATAAGGCGCCTTATCTGGGGTTTACGATCCTCATCTGGGGTTTAGGGATGTAAACCCCAGATAATCGCGCCTTAACCCCAGATATGGGGTTTACATCCCTAAACCCCAGAATAAGGATCGTTAACCCCAGATAACGCTCCTTAACCCCAGATAAGCAGCATTAACTCAGAGATAAGGCGCCTTATCTGGGGTTTACGATCCTTATCTGGGGTTTAGGGATGTAAACACCAGGTATCGCGCCTTAACCCCAGATAAGTGGAGCGCCGTTAACCAGGAATAAGGCGCTTACGTTTTACGTCCCTAAACCCCAGATAAGGATCGTTAACCCCAGATAAGGCCTGCCTTAACTGGGGTTTAGGTCCCTTATCTGGGGTTTAGGCGGAAATGACACACTTATGCTTCCCATAGGCGCACATCCACCATTTAACAGCTACCCAATCACGCTTGGGTCAACGAGGCAATTGAGCCTAGTATCTGTGCCCAGGGATACAAAACACTTGGTCACGGCGTGGCTATCACAACCTCATGGTGCGGAATCCCCGCGCTGTTCTGGACCACACATGAACCCTGGAAGTATAAGGTTTCACACCACTAAATAACGTCTGGCCCTACCCCCTTTGAGGCAAAAAGTCCAAAACCGGCCCGTTTCTATGCCGAAACGGGAGACCTATTGTAAATACAGTTTAAAATTAGGGTATTTACTACATGTTATGGCGAAATTAATATAGTGTGAATTTTGACAGACACATCAGCGTTCTTCAGGTCCAAAAAAATGATGCAATGATGATTTTTTAATATTTTAACAGAGACATTTGTGCTTCAGGTCATTCATTTCCGATATCTGACGCAATAATCTTAATCAACAATTGCGTGTGACCAGGAAAACTCAACTCGTACTTTTTGAAAAGGCTCTAGCTCAAAATTATGCCGGTTACCCCCCATATATGAGTTGTTGAGTTAGTAGTCATGGCTTTCATCTTCAAGTTGAAACCAAATTTCAAGTTACCAGTTTCTTATAACGTCGAGAAATATCCATTTTAAAATTGTGCATTTCACGTGTAACCCTATGGGAGATGTATTTGGTGGTGTGCAACCTATAATTTATGGGGAAAGGGTTGACTGACGGCGCTAGATAAAATTCGGTTGAGGCCAGGAAAACATTAATATACTTTAAAAATGTGTTTGGACGATAAATGTACCGTATAATGAAAAACATGGCAGTGGCATATTTCTTCGTGCATCTGATAATTTTATGTTTGTCTTTGTATTCTGACTATAGCATGTTATTCTGAAAGCATTCATCCAAAACACGCCAACTATACAGGCTCTCTCTCTCGTTCAGGCTAATCATTGAAACTATGGATATTCCAAAGACGTTGTTGGATCATCAATGCATGATAGGTCTAAAGTGGTCCAGCAGGACCAGAAATCGGCTAATACTGCTAATTAGTTAGTAATAAGTGTGCAGATTACCTATGATTACCCTAATGAGGTTTGAATAATATGTGTTACTAATAATATTTATCATAAACAAAATACAAACAGTTGTTTCGCCTAAATCGAGAACTGGTTTTATCATTTTCTTATCCTCTACAGTAACTCTCTGGGTAAGTGTTGCTAATTTGAAATACTGCCACCTATATGATCATGATAATGGTGTTTCTACAAAAATTTGAAAGTAATAATATAAAGTACAGTATTGTTTGGTTTTAAACTTGTGTTCACATGTATATCTGATATTAATAATTATTAAAAGTTTCATCAGTTATTAAAAATTATATATTATCATAAAACTATCCTTTTCTGTCAAATGATACCAATAAATGAGAAAATTCCAAATATTATGGATACTTGGTGTTTCTAGAAATCTTCATCCACTACACGTGCGTCGAAATTGTTTACGAATAAAATGGGAAAGCCAGGTAAGCCATTGAATCATTAATTTGTTTCTATTCTGAAACGTTGTCAAACTACAAAAACTGTACTATATAATCACGATATATTATGTTGATCTTTCAGGGAAATTTGATTTGAATCCGGCTCTTCAATCTTTCTATAGAGAGAAAAATTTCATCAACTTATTTTTTGGGATCGTTCAACAACACGCTGCCGAATTCTGCCATATTTCGTGTACATGCCATGCGGCGTGGCGTGGTGACTTTGATCACTGTCGTAGTCGTAGTTGGGCTGGAAGAACAAGAAATGGCATTACCTAGCCAATTCAATTTGATCTTTTCTTAGTATGCACTGCAATGTAATGACTGCCTTGAAATTACTTATTGCAATGCATCCGTTTTCCGTGTATGAAATTGAAATGATGAATTGTAAACTTTAAGACTAAGTTTTAACTTGGGCCAAGTTGGGTTTTTTAAATTTCCAAATATTATTTTAGGCCTATTTATTTCTTGATTGATTTTTCTATTCAAGGACAAGTGTTTATCCATTAAATTCTGCTGAATAAACTTCTGAGTGAGCTGAGTAGAGTAAGCATCTCCTCACTCAGTTGAAATTTCTGAAACTGCACGATTGCCAAATTTTAACCAAATGGCAAATATGGGCAAACCTGCTGTGCTGTGTATCAAGATTCAAGTTGATTGATTGATGGAATTCTCTCTGGGGCAGGCATCCGGGTTTTCTGTTCCCTTTTTGCCGACAATACTCATTGACAATAATAGTCTATTTATTAATTGGAAAAGTGCGGTGTGACATCATTAACAGCAGAACACAATTTGTTTTGCCGGTGAACTGAAAACAAGTTGTTACAAAGGGTTTTCATCAGGCAATGCACATCTGTAGTGTAAACAAACGTATGCTGTACAATGACCAGTATTTTCACTCAATTTTTTTCCCAAGGGTATTTGACCCTTGGGATAAAAAAGTAAAGGGTCAAAATGAAAAGTGAAGGGTGAAAAAAATTCCGTTAAATTTAAGCGCGATTTTTCTTCGCTTTTTAAAAAAAATACTTTTTGTGTATAACATCAAATATATCCATCCAAATATATTTTTGTGTAGTTTAGTTAATTATTTAAATGATTTTTAAATAATGTATTTGTTTATTATTTAATGGGGTTGAGGGGGGAGCCTTAGTTTTTCTCTATAGTTGGGGTCTTGTTTTTTAACCCCCCACCCCACCCTCCTCCATCCCCACCCCCACCCTCCTCCATCCCCACCCCCACCCTCCTCCATCCCCACCCCCACCCCTAGACTTGCAATCCAACAATGGGTTGTTTTTGTTTTTTTTACCAAATCCAAAATATTAAATATATAAGCTTACTTTACTCCATTAAACATTCAATTCATGTCTAAATTTACTTTAAACAAAGTGTACTACAATCAATCCCCATGCTTATAGTTTGTAAACAAAGCCTTTCTAAACATCAATACCACTTGAAATGTATTTCAATTCGTAACAACAGCAAGGAAACTTCGCAACAGTTTTAGTTTATAACAACAATAAACGTGCATCGATCGATCGTACTTCTCGACATTGAAAAATTATTGTTTTATGACATGATCGGGACTTTTCCATTTAATCTGTAGGGGTAGGGGTGTATATAATTTTGTAATTTACAAAATGCCATTACACCATGGTACACGACAAAACAAACTTGAATTCTTTATTTATTTCAAATCTATGATAATTAAGTAATTGATTGTTATTATTCCGAACAACTCTGTTTACTGATAGATCGTTTCATTTTTAGTGACATATTTAAAGTAGGTACCCATTTAACTAAATACTCCGACCCATTGAATTACCCTTGTGAGGTCATGACCTGAACATCTGTAAACGATCGCCGCACGAAAACACAAATAAATCTCTACCAATCACAAAGCCCTTTAGTATTTACAAAAATATAATTGTAATTTATTCATCATCACATGACTTTTTTATGAATGAATTATGTTGAATATTCATTAATGTTGTCGTCTTCAAAAGAAACGGGAACCATCAGGGTTCGTAATGGCGGACTTTTTAGATAGCCACATGTATTTTCAATACGATTTACGCTGGGTGACCCCCGGCGGTTGTACGCTCACTGCCTTTAGCCATTAAAAGCTATTGTAAGCACCTTGTAATGCAATACAATACAATGCAATGCAATATGAATGCTGACGACACGATGTTGTTTAAAACGACATCGAAATGCTCTTAAAAGGGTCTTGAATCAATAATCACCCATTGAACGCCACACCCTGGATTATTTCTTGTATCAACTAACAACGTTTCTGAAGAGGGTGGCATATGTAAACAATCTCTAGACTATGCTCTTTTGAAGTTGGGTTTGAAGTAGGCCTACTTATTTCTTTAGAAGACGACGGTCTTTTGTTTATCTCATTCAAATAAATTCGATATTATAAATCATCTGTCAATTGAATTTCAATCAGTCGTGTCAAGTAGGCCTAGAGATGAATGCACTTTCACTATCAAGTGGCCCTTGATCATGTTGATGTACATTTTATTGTAATACCGTGCGTGGGTGGTATTTTTGATGAATGGATTGATCAACTTGAGATCGGCGAAAATGCTGTGCGTGAACCACTGAATCAATAGCGGCTGGTTTTAAATGGCGACTCGTAAGATCAGACTTTTGAGGACCTGTGGGAAATGAAAAGTTGTGCGTCAAAAATACCCTTGGGGTTTAAAGTCAAGCGTGAGATTCAATAGTCAAGCGTCAATTACCCGGAAGTTCGGGTCTCTGAAATTGCTGATGACAATGTTGTTATTTTTTAAACAATAACATTTGTTGTCACTAACAATCCTGGATGTTCGCCCCTGCCTATGACGAGCAATATGCCCTGCAGTGCCCTGAGAATAGTCTCAATAATATATGTACTACGGCTCCATGTCAAAATTACACCATTTCATGATTTCACACGGTTTCGTAAAACATCACTATTTTTTTATGACGCAATATCAAATTTTTCTTGCAATCACCCGATGACTATTTAAAAAAATAGTATGTGCTGTTTACGGAGGGTCTGAGCTGAGCATGTTTAGTGAGTTAAGACCCCCCCCCCCCCCTAGTGGCGGACAAAAGAAGAAGAAAAATTGACCAACATTTTTTAAAGATGGACAATTTTCTGAATAAGAAATTAAAAATGCCTAAAATTCAACCTATACAGAATAGTTTTAATATTAGTTATTTTGATATTTTCGAAGTAATCAACTTTACAATACAATTATTTTGTATTCTAACTTTAGAGATTCTAAACCAATTTTTAGAACTAGAGATCAGCAAAATCCAAGATGGCGTCTGAACTTCTCGTGTATCGGTCTACATAAATGATGATGATTTCGGCCCAAAATTTGATATATGAATTTCTTGACAACTGGAATTATAACCGAAGGATTTTCAAACATTCTTCTTCCAACCTATGCCCATAAATTATGGTTTGATGAATTCGGCAATTGCAATTTGCCCTGAGAATTGACCACACACCCCCCCCCCCCTTCCCTTTTGCGATTCAAATATTTGATGAATTCAAGGTTTTCAGGAAATTTGCTATACGTAAATTAAATACCTCATGAAATTAAGTAGTTTTACAATACTTTCATTATTTATGAAAATGAAAATTGGTACATACAGCACATACCGGTCCAAACAAATGTTGAGCACCAAGTGAGTACTTTTTATTTTATTTTTGTGTTTTCCACTTAGAATTTTCACCAAGCGCTAGAGGCGGAGGCTTTTCTCCAAGAGGTCGAGGTGGTTTTGGAGGTCGAGGAGGTCGTGGTGGTGACCGTGGTGGGCGGGGTGGATTTGTCAGTCGAGGGGGTGGACGTGGAAGAGGAGGTAAGTATTATATAATAATAACTTTGAGCGTGAGTGTGATAAATAAGGGTTGAAAAGTGGTGGACAGTTTCAGGGAATTTTGGAAACATAGGACAAGTTGAAACCAAAGCAAGTTAAAACCGAAATTCAATATTAAGTGATCATAAAACAAAGCAGTTGGAACTTGGAAGTTAGCATATTCTTCTAGAAGACTAAAAGTTCTTGAAATCACCAAGAAGTGAAGGAGCCAGAAACTTTTTTTTTATATGTGACCCTTCAGACATCTTTAAAAGGTCACTGTGCAAAAGTCACACATTTCTCCCTCTTTTTATTACCTGTCGACAGACCGCCATAGTAGAGATTTTCAGATTGACTGCCATTGATTGATCCTGGGATTGCATTTCCCAAAACAGCAATAAATAGTTTAAAGTGTTGACAGAAGGGGTTTTTGGGTTCCACGAAAACAGAAGACTTCATTCTTCAGAATGTCCATTCTATGGTACAGAACAATATCAAATTCCATCCGTTCATTAAAACTGTTACATTGAAATGCATAGTATACAACTGATTTACACTTTAAGATTGTATAGCAAATTCTGCTAAGTGTGGAGAATTTATGCAGGCGTCAATGTGCATCTTGAACCTACCCTCAAGGTTAGTCAACGATAAGACGCCTAAGCTTTGCCTAGTAATATTTTTGGAGGGGTGAATCTTGAACTAATTTATACTTTGTACAGGTGAATCGTCACCTATATTTCAACTTCTCCCACATATTACTATTGAACGAACATGGTGCACTACAAAGTGCAAATTGCAGGATAGACCTAATCTTGACCTAATTTTTCCTGATGGAAGGTGAATACAGGTGAATTCTTGAGGAGGGTAGGTTCAAGCAGCACATTGATCCTGCATTAGCGACGCGACACACTGGGTAAATCGTACGCTGGTACAGTAACATTTTAATTTTCTGTTTGTTTACCAGGATTCAGTCCAAGAGGAAGAGGTGGATTCGGTGATCGCGGAGGTGGACGTGGTGGGAGAGGAGGTCGGGGTGGTGGAAGAGGAGGCTTCGGTGATCGTGGAGGTGGACGGGGTGGAAGAGGTGGTGGTTTCCGTGGAGGCAGGGGAGGACGAGGAGGTGGACGTGGAGGTAAACATTGGTCATTGAATAGATAAAAGTGGGTAGAATTTTGGTGAGAATCCATTCGCGCAAAGATTCTCCTCAAGATGTCCCATGAGAGAATCTAAATGGATTCACGTAAAATGTTTCTGTACTTTTTTTATAATAAATGTGATGCGATCTGTGAAAACCCGCCACATGTCGGGATTTTTCATATTGGAGATATTTGTATCATAAGAAAGCTGAATCTGTGCTGATTACAGAACTGTTTTGATCATTTTTCTACGATCACTACAAAAAAAGTTATGAGTGAATGATGGTTGTGATGTCATAAAAAGCTACAAAACAATAAATCATGAAAACAGGCCATAAAAGATGCATAGTTCAATAGAATAACATTATAAGGCTAATTAGAAAAGTGACTGAAGTAAGTTTTTGAAGGTGAAATTTCATAACAGGTGATGATATAAAGTATTAGAAATTAATTTTCTAAACAAAATCTGAAAAAATAAAAATAAAAGTTTTATTTTTTTATTTTTTTTATTTTACCCATAATCCCTATTTCACATTTTGCGACATCCGACGGGTTTTCACAGATCGCATCACAAATGGTGGAAATGCATTAGATTATTGTAGTGTACACTAACATTCTGCTCCTGAACTGGTGCGCTTGTGGGAGGGAGACACTCAGCTGTTTTCTCATACAGGGCTCAAAATAATCGAAGGCAATTGCCTTTGATGCACCTAGCCTTGATGCTCACAATTTCTGCCTGTTTTTGCTCTATTCAAAAGCACATTATTGCCTTGTAGAAGGCTGGTGCCCCTATCAAATTGCAGTGCCCTCTCCATTTCTTAATTTGATATCTGTTCTCAAACATTTACAAAGTAAGTCAACTGCTTCTTGAAATCATCTGACCAAATTTCTTATTTGCCTCGTAAAATAAACATGCCATGATGACATTTTGACTCATTTGTGATGCAGCACATCAAAAGAGGGGACCTTGCAGGTGAAGTTAATTTTGAGTTTATTATGTGTGCTAGCTCTCAGAGCATTTTCTAAGCTTTATAATGACACCAAACATATCAAAATTGATTGAGTGAAAATGATTCCTAAATTCTTCTTATTTTCTTTAATTTTTTTCTGTCCGTTTTCATCCATCTTGAAAAACACAGCAGCAAAGTCCCCCTTTTAATATGTTGCATCACATTTATGGAACTCAATTCCAGGAAACAAATTGTACCAAATTGATTTACTCTAAGGCCATGTGTTATGAACTCGCCACCCTTAGCGTTACATCACAAATATTATGAATTTTTACACCAATTGAGTTTCAATTTAGAATATCTCCACTATTATCAACCCTAAACTAGCAAAAGTATACATTTTTGGAAAGCTGAAGACACAAGCAATCTAAATATACACATTTCAACTCATTATACAGGGTGACCTTGAAATTATACAGGGTGGAAAAAATAAATTCCGGATAAAAAGTGGGTTACTTAATGCATTGCTTATTACTAACTTACAGTAATAAACTGAAAGTAAACAATGTTTATATGGTTAGAGGATGGGGGAAGCCTACTGACTTTGGAGAAAGAAAAATCACAGTTGTTTGTTAATCTCAGAATATAGGGTGTTCCAAATTATGTTTTTTTTCTTCTACAATTCAACATATTTTGAACTGAAACATTTTAGCCCTAACCCCAACTGAAAAAGTAAGTCCATATTTGGATTCCTTATCAAATTTCCCTTCAGAAAATGTATACTTTGACTATGATAGGATAAGTAATTAAAAAAATACAGCAACTTTTAGATTTTGAAGACATCCGCAATACTTACTACAGTGTTCAATGTGAAAACGGGTAATTTCGTACGTAAAAGTTCGTATTTTATAGACTAAACCAATCATAAAGAGTTCAAAATGATTAAAAACAATTAGCAGAATTGTTTAGCTGTAAATTAAGACCAAAATCAAGTTTGTAGCCCCTGTAGTACTTTAGCAGTAGTGAATTTAATCAAGTTTACACACGCGAAACGCCCCGTTCCCATAGAGTTTATGTGTACCTCCTCCCCCCCCCCCCCCCCCCCCCCCCCCACTCCTCCACCTTGACGGGTCGCAATTCAATCAACCACAACTTCGTTAATTGAGAAGCTATATCGTTCATATTTACAGGTTTGTTAGTCATATTAATTAGCTTTTAAATGAGACCAAAAACATGACTATAGCATTTTGTTTTGCTGAGATATGATGAATTAAACAGATCACAATTTGAAAATACGTAACAACACCACCATTTTTGGGTGGCGAGTTCAAAACGCATGGCCCTAAAAGATTTTTGAAAAGTTGTGAATTTTGCACTACATTTTGAATCCTAATTACAGTGTTGCTATTAATTATTTCTATTTCTAGGTGGAAGAGGTGGTTTTGGTGCAGGAAAGAAAGTATATGTTGAGCCACATAGATTAGAAGGTAAGTTCATTTTATGATAACAAATGCCACTTTGAAGATTTAAATAAAGACAAAATCCATTTGCAGGGGGAAAAAAAAGTTTTCCTTTTAGCAGAAATATTTAATGGGATGAGATTTTCGGGAAATTGTGTTCCTGGGGCTCTATTTAATTATTCAGGCGGGACTCAGAATTCCATAATTTCTCCAAACATACACTGGGTTGATTGTTAGGGCGCCATCTTTTGTCAAAATTGTGTCAAAGGTAAAATCCAAGATAACGGTTGTATGTTACAATAAGGCACTAACAATACAGACATCCGATTTGCATCACTGCAATTCTCATTAAAAATCTGGCTCTTATCATTGAGGTGTTAGGCAAATTATTTTAAAAAACTATGTTTAGTGTCCGGACTTTTGAAAAATTAAAGAAAACTTGTTAGCGCTTACAAGTGATATACTTTGCGAACCTGGTGGTGTTTTTTTTCTCAATCTTTGTATGTCTTTATTTTCCTTTTGGAGTTGATAAAAAATTGTGTTCTCATTATTAATTTGACAGGTGTGTTCATATCCAGAGGCAGAGAGGATGCTCTGGTTACAAAGAATTTGGTACCAGGGGATTCAGTGTATGGAGAGAAGAGAATAACAGTTGAGGTAGGTCATTAACCATTTGTTTGCTGTAACCGACCGGCCAGTGAACAATTTTGACTACTGACTATCATTTATAATGTGTGGATTTAAGAAGAAATAATTTACTTTTATCAATTTACCCACATGAAGAGTTAACCTTGATAAAAAAAATCATCAGGTTTGTTGAATTTACAATATGCCTGTCGAAACCAATAAATGAATACTCTCATATTGATATTTCATCCTCGTACATCGGAGGATTTCATTAGAATGGTAATGATCCACAATGGAAGGAAGAAACATCTTCAGAGTTACCAGTTGATTTTAGTAGTGGATCATAAACGTGACTGAGCAAACAAATCTTCTTCTTTTTTGCTTGAGATTTTTTTGCTTGCTTACTGACAGACCGTGGTTCATGACAAGACAACATTGGTAAATGTCAATTTAACTAATGTTTCTAGTGTTTTAATAATTTAAAAGCAATATATTCAAGCAAACTTATTCATTTCAAGCAGAAAATACTTATATTTTGACAAATTGAGTAATATTTAAATTTTTAAAAACAAAATTGTGACCCTGATTTTCGAAATTTTCGGGTCAGTTGCGGAGGGCAAAAAACAAACAAAAATGTTGGGCCTAATAGGAGTCAGGGTAACTTTAGCATTGGAATGCAGTAGTACTCAGAAATAACTAACTGCCACCTGTACTACTTACTTAGTATATTCATTTTTATTTTTATTTTTCATCTTCCAGGAGGGCGAGAACAAGATTGAATACCGTGTGTGGAATCCATTCAGGTCCAAGTTGGGTGCCGCTATCATGGGTGGTATAGACAATATATACATGCCTGTAGGCAGTAAAGTGTTGTATTTGGGAGCAGCTTCAGGGACGACAGTATCACATGTGTCAGATTTAGTTGGTCCGGTAAGTCAAAAGTGAACCAAGTAGATGCAAGCCTCCTCTCTTCCGCATGATGCACTTTTCAGCCTCCTCTTGTCTGCATCCATCCTGATGTTGAATTCTAGATGTGGATACAGTTAGTAATTTATTTATACGTTATGTACATTTAATTGTACATGCTGCACCTATATTACACACAATATATGGCTATTCAGGGGAGGGGGGGGGGGGGCCTTTGGGGCTGATAGTACAATATTCCAAAAGTGAAAGCTGATGAGAGTTCATGCTGAATCACACCATGATTGTGCCCATGCCTTGGTTACCTGCTCCCAGATTTCACTGGTTAAACCTTTTTTCTTTGCATGGAGACTGCCATATTTGGGCTATACTGTATTTCACTTTCTCTGGACATTACAGGCACAGCATATCTTTGGTCGCGAAATATTGAGCCCAAATAGCGAAATATTGAGCCCGGCACTCAAAATGCTCTGGCTACAACCCTGCACATCACCAAAAGTAAATCCCTCTCAACAGTTTTACCTTACGAAGTTAAGACGAACTGTTTAGAGGGGGGGGGGGGGCTTACTTTCGGTGATGTGTTTATTTGTAAATAGTGTGTCTGAATTTGGAGAGGATCTGATATATCCCAGACCTCGCCTTGTGTACGGCACACATAGTAACCAAGCCATGGAAGCAAATACTAACTGGTGATATAACAACATCAGGGAGGTGTCTTCCTTGGCTAACAATTCACACGAAGTGTTTCCTCCGATAGTTTGATTGGTTCCAAATTGGCAAAGCCTCCTTACGGTAATGAATGAATGAATACAGAAGGATGTGGGCGCTAATGAAGGCAACAAGTACACTGTGCATCAAATGTGTGACGCGTGCATGTAGCAAAACCATAATCAGTACACTTGGATTACGTTTGCGTGCAGAGAGATAAAAAACGAAATATTCCTCGCCATTTTGAAACCGATTAAACTAAAGGTACTCAATTACGGGTGTAGCTTTTGATAAATAAGCCCAGCGGATAGATTTTGTGGGGCAGAAAATATTAAACATGATAAGTTTCAAGATTATCTCTACAGCAAAACCTTGAATTGGAAGTCCTATCTAACAACTACAGTATGCAACACCACCAAAGTCTGGTTACCCTAGACCAGTGGTTAAAATACTTTGGGAGCTATGACTATGAGAGCTATTTTGAGAAAATTCTACAAAAACTTGCCCCTTTAGTACATTTTACCATAGGCCAACATTTTCTCAGGGGGCTATTTTGTGAAAACTTGGGGCTAATCGCCCTTTGCCCCTGTGTATTTTGAGCCCTGCCCTAGACTTCAGAAACTGCTTCACATTTATTGTATGAAATGATCTGTTAACGTGCTCATAGTTACATGCAGTATTTACTTGTGTTGTGTTACAGGAGGGTTTGGTGTACGCCGTAGAGTTTTCACACAGATCGGGTCGCGATCTCATCAACGTAGCCAAGAAGAGAACCAATATCATTCCCATTATTGAAGATGCCAGGCATCCACACAAATACAGAATGTTAGTGGGTAAGTATGGGAACAAATGGAATTGGCGTATGGTATTTTTATGAATTATAAAAACTTACTGATCACAATTGTCCAACAACTCTTCCAATGTTTTCTTTTAATTATTTGTGTGACTTTTTGAATTCAAATTGTGGGTATGCCTAACCAAGAATCAACGAAATGGCAACAGCAGCAAACCAGTGAAGTGAACCCTAAACATTTTTTGCATTTTGTGGCATAATTTGCCCATCAGAGAGCAATTAGTTATTGTCATTTAATAGTATTGTTTTTTCTTTTGTCTTTGCACTAAATTTGTCATGTAATTTGTTAACTGGCTTGGACAATTAAGCCCCATGTGGTCATAGAAGGTCACTTTTACAGCAATTTATATTTGTGGTAGCAACATCTCAGACTGTGATTAGGCCAAACAAAATAATTGGTTCGTCTCAAAGCTTGCGCACGCATTGGTTTTGAAATGCCAAAATACCGCATCTGAAATGCAGGAAATTGTCAAATCAATTTTTTTTTTTCCTACAAATTTTTATTTCAAGTTTTTATTAAAAATATCGGCAGATTTTCCTTTTCTCAAACTTTTACATGACTCAGTTCTTCAAAAAACGCTGCACAATTGTTCTTTACACAACTACATCACAATATTCATTTCAAATAGAAAAAACAAATATCAAAAAGTGTCAACGGTTGCAAATAGTAAGAGTAAAAATTGCCACACAAATAAAAAAAAATGTAAAAAAAACAAAAAATGGAAGACAAAAAACAGCGCACGTCGCCCGATTTTGAAGCCTTCGCAAGCTTTGAGACAAACCTTTTATTTTGTTTGGCCTTACCGAATGGATTCAGTATGTAACCTACTTGGTGTAAATCTCATTTTGTTTTAGGTATGGTTGATTGCATATTTGCTGATGTAGCCCAGCCTGACCAGGCCCGTATCGTAGCCATAAATGCACATAGCTTCCTCAAGAATGAAGGACATTTTGTAATCTCAATAAAGGTAGGTTAACATTGGGGATTACCAGGTTCAGAGTTTTAACCCTAACCCTACCATATACCACAATATACCATGACTGGGCACGTTGGTACCACCAGGCGTGGAAGTTTTTCGATGAAAAAATGGACCTAAAACATATAGTTTGCGCAATACACTGCGCAAACTAACCTTGACAGCCATGGTGGAGTGGAATTCGTCGCCTCTGGTGCGAGAGGTCCCTGGATCAAATCCGGTGGGGGGGGGGGAATATTTTGGTCGATTTTCCATGTTAAAGAAAAAGTGGGTAGAGTTAGGGTTATAGCTTCAATTCATGAACTGAAATAAAATAAAAGTGTGTGTAAGAGGAGACAGTTGAACAAAAAAGGTGACTTACACAGCAACTCCTGGAGTCTTGAATCCTATTCGCTTTGGCTCGGACTCTGGAGTATGTAAATCTCGCAGACAATTTTATCCCCAACAAGTTCAACAACATTAGAGCCCATGTTTTTAAACTCTTGTCATCTCTTGCATTCAGGCCAACTGTATTGACTCCACTGCTCAGCCAGAAGCTGTGTTCGCTGGAGAGGTGAAAAAGCTAGTGGAGGAAAGACTCAAACCCAAAGAGCAGCTGACGTTAGAACCTTACGAAAGAGATCACGCAGTCGTAGTAGGAATATACAGGTATTATATTGAAGACAAATACAATTCAAATTGTTCCTCTTGATAAAAAGCATATTGACATAAGATAGATACCCGATTTTTTGTGTGTGCATTTTGACCTCGGAAGAAATTTTAGGGAGTTGTTGTTTTTGTGCAAGATAATTTCTCCCATCCAATGGCATGAATGGACAATGTTGCAAGAATTAGGCTACAAAAAAAATTGTCTCAGAAGAAACTTGAAAATTCATTTTTTTGTAGAAAATGCTATGCGAAATGGAAATGTGGTATATTTTTTCTTCTTTTTAACCATTGGCTTTAAAATTTGGGTGCACAAAAACTTGAAAACTGCTTTTACAGTAAATGAAACTAAACACATCACCAAAAGTAAGTCCCCCTCAACAGTTTTACCTTACGAAGTTAAGACGAACTGTTTAGAGGGGGACTTACTTTCGGTGATGTGTTTATTTGTAAATAGTGTGTCTGAATTTGGAGAGGATCTGATATATCCCAGACCTCGCCTTGTGTACGGCACACATAGTAACCAAGCCATGGAAGCAAAGACTAACTGGTGATATAACAACATCAGGGAGGTGTCTTCCTTGGCTAACAATTCACACGAAGTGTTTCCTCCGATAGTTTGATCAGTTCCAAATTGGCAAAGCCTCCTTACGGTAACGAATGAATACAGAAGGATGTGGGCGCTAATGAAGGCAACAAGCACACTGTGCATCAAATGTGTGACACATGCATGTAGCAAGACCGCGTGTGTATGGCCATAATCAGTATTCACACAAGTACACTTGGATTACTTTTATTTTGGGTGCGGCGGGATAAAAAACACAAATATTCCTCGCCATTTTGAAATTGATTAAACTAAAGATACTCAATTAGTGTAGCATTTTGACAAAATATGCCCAGCCGATTGATTTTTGTGGGGCAGAAAATATTAAAAATATGATAAGTTTCAACAGTCTCTCTACAGAAAAACCTTGAATTGGAAGTCCTATATCTAAAAACTACAGTATCCAACACCACCAAAGTCTGGTTGCATTCAAAACCATGCATGTGTAGAACAGCCAACCTCATTGTGATCGCATTGTATAACTAACTATATTCAACTGGATGCTAGAATATTCAAGTACACTTGATTCTTATTTTTGACCATGTTTGTTTTTTCTCTCCTTTTCCAACTCAATTTCAGATCGCAACCCAAGAAGAAATGATCGCAACATTTGATTACATATTTGGACTTGACTGTATAAACTATTTTAAAAGTACATGTCAAAATAAGCACTATTTGCTGGTATTCCCCTTTGTTACGGTGTGCTGCATTTATACTGCATTGCCGACCATTTAAAGGATTGCTCATTAGCAGTGGACCGGAGCATATATTTAGTGCACATTTTGCCCCAGGTCCAGACCCTCCTTATTTCCAGCAGCGACTGGACTGATTTTCAAGTCACCTCTCTTGTGTACACTACATCTGCTGCCAGTAATAACCGTCATAAATTAGAGATGGTTTATTTTACCACAAAATATTGTTACCAGTAAGCACAAAGTCTGTTGCTATATCCCATCGTTATATCTCTGCTTGTGTCATATTAAAGAACTTTCATGTTCCCATTGAGGACATACAGTAGTCAAACATTGTAAATAATTTTTAAGAATATGGCAAGTAATACTAGAGGAAAGACCATGTTAAGCACACCGTCACACCTCCTTGAAATCATGATCGTTTTAGCTGAAAATTGAACATTTCTTTTATTTAAAAATGTTATTGCTAAAACAATAGCATGTTATTGCTCAAACAATTACATGTTATTGCTCAAACAATTACATGTTATTGCTCAAACAATTACATGTTATTGCTCAAAACAATTATGTGTTATTGCTCAAACAATTACATGTTATTGCTTAAAACAATAACATGTATTGCTTAAACAATTAATGTTATTGCTTAAACGATTAATGTTATTACTTAAGCAATAACATTTTATTGCTTAAACAATAACATGTTATTGCTATAACAATCACATGACATTTCTTGTGAACGTATCATGTCACGATCGATGATGACCAAATCCTGTGAAAGTTTTTAAAGATCTAATCTAATGTTCGAAATACACCTTAGATGTAGGTAAAAATAATATGGAACTATGTCAATTTATTATATTACCAGATTTAATATTTTAAAGACTGATTTAAGCAGCTGTTATTCTTTTTTAACTGAAACAAAAGTTTGAGGGTTTCAGTAACGGAAGCCGAGTTGTACCAAAATGTCATTCCCACAATGCAATGAGTACAGCAAAGCCAAGCCAATAAATTATCCTTTGGCCCGTAGCCATCGTAATGCAATATGATAATTGCATTGTGGGATTGAAATGTCTGTACAAACTAGGGCTTGTATTATGAAATAACCATAAAGTGTGATTAACATTATGTATTATAGACCTGTTCATTTTTTGTAGATTATGTGCCATCTAATGATGCCTTTTGATGCATTCCTAGATAAGATAAAGTGTTATCATGTTTTGTAATTTAAACTATTTTACAGAACTTCAAACTTGATCACCTTTGGAACAAGGTGGACTTCAAAATGTTCTTTCGTAACAATTAAGTGAAAGAAATGTATTTTGAACACCCTATATTATCTACTGCATAATGCTTAATTTACAATCAAATGTAATTTATCATATTTAGTTCACATGTACAATATTTTTATTTCTCTTTTAGTAGTAGATATTATTAGTGGGGGTAATATTTTGTTAGATTCCAATAGTTGGGAGAGTATTTTATAATTTGTGTATAAGCAGTCCAAATAACACGGCCTTGTTAGAAACTCGCAACTTCTCACACATCACTGCATTCAAAGATCCACACCTAGTGAAGGAAATGTACCCCAAATTGCCAATGCTAATTGATGTGCAAGTTATATTATTAAAGTGGAACTTAAAGAGTCAGTGCAAGTAGTGTTGAAAAGTTTGAAATTATGTCCTAAGCTATCTGACAATGTGGTGTACATACATTATAATAACGCATGTACAAGTTGTTTGCTTTAAACTTTTAACACCATGGCCACAATTCTTTTAGTGCATACTACGCGGTTTAAGTATGTGTGGGTGTAGTGTAGCCTTGAGTGAGGTAGAAGTCACACGCATTCATCCAAGCAGTGTAAGGATCACTCATTGCACAATAAACAGTACCCCTTTGCCAAAATGTTTGGAGATTTCATTCAGTCACTAACTCATGTTAACATTTACAATACACCTGATAACCAGAGTTGCATCTCGCAAGAAGTGGTAGAAGAAATTGTGTCGATGCAAATTGGAGACGAGATGTCTTTTTGATTTGAGAGATTTTTTAATAAAATTCTTATGTATTCCTGTATATGGACTGCCTGTGTGATTCAACAGAGATTCTGTTGTCCTTATTTATTTTTCGTGGGGATGTCATCTTAATCCATGTGAGGGGTGGTGTGTTCTCTTTTGGTAAGGTTCAGCTTGTCCATCTAGTGTTCATGAAAAGCCTGACCCTATCTTAACCAACTTGGTGACAACAATCTTTGGGTATATGGGGACAGATTGACCTTTGACCCAAATGGCTTTAGACGAATTGGTATTACACTATATGGGTTTCAAATGAAATGGGTATTAGACCAACTGAACATTTAGCCCAAGTGGGTTTTTAGACGATTTGGTTATTAGACCAAGTGGAAATTATTAGGCCAACTTGGTTTTAGAGAGGATGGTTATTAGACCCAACTGACATTTTATACACAGTTCAACAACAAAAAGTTCGTCCTCTTTAGCTAGTGCCCTGATATTTTTTAAATGAGTTTCTCCATCGAAACGATTTTTGGCACACAATGTACATGTACGTGTGCACAGCAACACTAGAACGGGGCTATAACTACGCAGGTGTTGTAGGCCTAATGCTTGAATAGAGGAGTACCTCATTTTGAAAGTTCAATACCGCGTGTGCTCATCCAAGCAGTACCTGTGCGGTGTTCAAGCAAAGACCCTGGTTCAAGCTGCTCCCTCAATACATCATTTAGCAACTTTTGAATTGAGATGTCCCTCCATTCAATGTGTGCTTATTCAAGCATTACAACACATGCGTAGTTAGCCCCGTTCTAATTTTGCTGTGCACACATACATCGATGTGTGTCAAAAATCGTTTCGATGGAGTAACTCACTTTAAAAATATAGTGTTAACAACATATGTGCGACTCTTAGTGTGATTTCAACTTGTTGGCTGAACTTTGAGCTTCCGCTGGTATAAGAAAATTCAAAAATGTCCTCTCTGAAAGCTGTGGAGGACAACATTACCTCTTCTTTTTTTTGGCCTAATCTAAAGGGAACTTATTTTTGTTGAACTGTGTATTTGGCCCAACTGGTTTAAGACAAATATTATATTTAAAAAAGTAAAATCGTATACCGCCATCGTGTTCTTCAGGGCAGACCGCAGCCGGCGGATGAAATATATATAGAGGGCGGGATTTTGTTGGCGTAACTAATACCATAGAACAGACGATGTCGGACATGGACTCGTGTCCGAATATTCAAGGTTATTTTAATGCGTACTACAATCATTGAAAAAAAGTCTTGGAACGCTTACTCGCTAACAACGGTAAACTATCACCCCTTCCCCCCCCCCGTGCAATGTTGAGGAATGTTAATGTCTTCAGCAGTTGTTCAAGGTGTCCCAACATTGATCGGTGGGGAAGGGAAATTGTTGTCTAAAATGTCCTATTCACAGTTTGACAAAATAAACATCATTAAAAGATCAGCAAAAAAGTCTGCACATAATGCCTAAAACGTGTAAAGCGTTCCAAGGACCTTTTCCAAGAGTGTAGGTTTTTACGTGTCAATCGAAAGCGACAAACGGGTGATGACGGATAACATTGAAAAACGGCATAATTATGTTATACCCTACACACCGACATCGGTAGTATGCGTCGTTCTTAACAATCATGCACTATGAATACCTCTGTGAAGGGCAGTGGCGTAGCGTCATAGGGGCACGGGGGGCACGCCCCTCCCCCCGATGATTTTCGGAGGAAAAAAGAACGGGAAGGGAAGGGGAAAAGAAAGGGGAAAAGAAAGGG
>CM069449.1:64737006-64803870 GCA_035610835.1 Ophiura sarsii
TGTGTATAAAACAAAGACCTAAGACCCTAGGGGTGTGTATAAAACAAAGACCTTAGACAAAATTATGAGTTACTGCCAATCCCTATAGTATACCTTAATATATGAGTGTACCCCCCCCCCCCCCCCCAACCGGTAAATTGAAGTCAAGTAGTTATACCTTAATATGTGAATCCCCCGGTAAAAA
This sequence comes from Ophiura sarsii, assembly GCA_035610835.1. Classification (NCBI taxonomy): domain Eukaryota; kingdom Metazoa; phylum Echinodermata; class Ophiuroidea; order Amphilepidida; family Ophiuridae; genus Ophiura; species Ophiura sarsii. The sequence continues at coordinate 64,737,191 of CM069449.1, forward strand.
TTGAAGTGAAGTAGTACACTGCTCGCAAGTGTTAAGAAACTGCAACAAAGATTGTTTTTAAAAAGTTCCTTTGCCCATCCCTAGTAGAAAACAAAGACCCTAGGGTGTGTATAAAACAAAGACCTAAGACCCTAGGGTGTGTATAAAACAAAGACCTTAGACAAAAGTATGAGTTACTGCCAATCACTATAGCATACCCTAATATATGAGTACCCCCGAGGGGGTTGGGTACTCATATATTAAGGTATACTATAGGGATTGGCAGTAACTCATAATTTTGTCTAATGTCTTTGTTTTATACACACCCTAGGGTCTTAGGTCTTTGTTTTCTAGGTCTTTGTTTTATACACACCCTAGGTCTTAGGTCTTTGTTTTCTTGGTCTTTGTTTTATACACACCCTAGGGTCTTAGGTCTTTGTTTTCTAGGTCTTTGTTTTATACTCTCCCTAGGGTCTTAGGTCTTTGTTTTCTAGGTCTTAGGTCTTAGGTCTTTGGTCTTAGGTCTTAGGTCTTTGTTATATACACACCCGTCGTTGAGGGGTTGGGGTTGGGGACTTTCATATTTTAAAGAAAGTCGTTCATAAGTCCATGATTCCCCCTTGTCAAATTAAACAATGGTGCCAATCTCAACCCGACACAACCGACAATAACACCCCTTTGGCTACGCCACTATAGGTTGTATATTTTTGTTTTAAATAGACTTATAAAATGATATTCCTTGACATATGCGCGCGTAGCGAGTACAAATGTGTTCATACTTGTATACACTTGTATACGAATTAGGTTTCGATTCCTTCGATTGACCACGTGACATTGGATAAAGTATAAAGCAACCCTTTAATTCCCCGAATGACTTTAGTGCTGGGTTACCTGTTCCTGATAACATGCGCTCGTTGGCGCGAATTTATTTATTTCTATATACTCAGTTAGTTATGGATATTTTGGTTTGAAATGGGGTTTTAGAATGATGTCTGGACATGCACGAAAATAAATGTTTCATACTTTTTTCATACTATTTGTATACGAATTTGGTTTCAATTATCTCAACTGACGCCTTGGATAGTATAAAGTAATAAAATCCTTTAATTTCCCCGAATGGATGTATTTCCCAGAAGTGGTAGTCAAGGGTGCGGGTGCATTGCCCCTCATTTGGACACGCCACTGCTCATGCCATGTCTATCTGTCCTTCTTTGCAGACGACGATGGACACGCACGGCCGTTAATTTTGAATGCGCCCCTGATATCCCAAGTGGGGTGCAACTAGCCTTTTATAATACTGATTCACTTCACACCATATCTTCCAACTATCTGTTCGTGAAACATGCGCGCGTAGCACGCGATATTTTTTTTAATATTTACATGAATCGTGGCATAATTAAGGTGTACTTTGGTTTAAACAGACTTCTAATATAAAAATCATGAACATAATGCGCGCGTTACGCGCTAACATTTGCTATTTTATATTAATTTACTTCCGATTCCCCGATTGACGTCTTCAAATTAAAGAAAAATTCATTTGAAAATGCCGAAACTTGTCGAATGATGCAAAACCGCCAAATGATTGTCAATTGTGGTGTAGGGGATGCATGCCCCCCCCCCCCCCCCTTATTTTGACAAATCAACAACTCATGCAATGTCTATCTCTTTAGGTTCCAAGGGGTGCCTCTCAGTGGCGTATCTGGGGTCAGAGGGGATGGGGGCGGATGGGGGAAGGATATTTTCCCCCGGTGAACACCAATTCGACCCTATTACGTAAACAAAGTCGCAGCTGCGTATTTCAGGGAATGATGCCCTAAATTTGCTACGCGCACACCGGGCAAGATTTTAACAACATACTTGCACGAATATGGCCCTTATTAAGGTATATATTTTTTTTCAACGGGCTTTTATAATGATATTCCTGGATAAATAGCGCGCGAAGATTTGCCATTTGTATACTAAATTGCCCATCATCAAACCGGGCATGGGATAAATTAGTATTCAGATGGAAATTAAAGGGACATTAAGTGCTGTTGAAAAGTTTAAATGTTTAAAAATTTACTTCAGAATTCAAGATGAACATTAAAAATCGCCATTTTTGTTGTTTCTACTAACAAAAAACACAGCAAAACTAGATTAAAACAATATCATCGCTATTTATTGAAAAACGCCCTCTATACAAATATGGTTCGCGTTATGTATCACTGCACGGGGATACTGTCGGACGTATAAAATGCTGGTCCCGCGGGACCAGCATTTTTTGAATCGACGTTTTCTTGTACAAAGAGAGCTGATTTTTCTTAATCCTTATAGGTGTAAGTTCATACATGTAATACAATTATAAAAATAATAAACTAATCTCAGTTTTTATCATAATTGAGGGCGCTGCCTCCAACACATCTCTTAGTGTCCCTTTAAGTAAATTCCTTAGATTCTTCAAATATGTGCAATTCACCCAAAGTCAAGGGGGGCGATCCCTTACCCGGTCCTATGATTAGCTTCATGAAAGTCTCCGAAGTTTAAGTAATGCATGCTTACACAAAGAGTGTTTGGATGGTCAACTATGGCAAGATATAGGAGACGTTTAAAAAGGTAGGATTTGAGTTTCCTACCTCATACCATTTTAGTCCGCCTTTTACCGTCATAGTTCTTTTGAATTTCTTTATTTTGAGAAAAGGTATGAAAATCGAGGTAGGTATGAATCAAAACCTATCTTTTGAAAACAATTCGGAGCTTATGTATTTCTTTATTATTTCGGAATTGTAATGTATTTCTTTATTTTGAGAAATGGTATGAAATTGTGGTAGGTATGAATCAAAACCTACCTTTTGAAAAAAAATCGGAGCTTATGTATTTCTTTATTTTTTCAAAATTGTAATGTATTTTTTTATTTTTAGAAATGGTATGAAAATTGTGGTAGGTATGAATCAAAACCTACCATTGAAAAAAAATCGGAGCTTATGTATTTCTTTATTTTTTCAGAATTGTAATGTAGGGGAATATGGGGCAACTGGACCGGGGGCAAGTGGTCCGAAATGAAGGATTTTGTAATTGTATGGGCATACTGCTTTCTTTTGAACAATACGACTTTTGTTGATACTTGACATATATCTTTACCTTCTACAATCCAAAACATTTGGAACTTTAGGGTATTTACACATGTGATTTTACTCCATATCTTTGACGCTAACTCCTTGAGTGACTGATTGAAAATTCGCAGATAGTATGGGCGATATATGAAGATGGGTTTAGATCATGTTTAATGTAATTTATATGATTGACAGATATGCAACAGTAAATATATACATGCAGTACAGTCATCTTAAGATACTAGGTGCATATTGCATTTGATGGGTGCTATATTGTAGTGTGCTTAGGGACTTTCCGAAACATGATTAAAACCATAATTGCGGTCGAAATGACCGTAAAATGGCGCATATTGCTCATTTGGGACATTGGTGGTTTGGATTTCCGATCAATATTATCATTTAAAGAATGCTTCAACTTAAATCATTATCACGGGTATTCATTTGGTAGAGTTATTAGTTCATGAATTTGCAAATAACAAAGTACACCATTCCTTACTTATCTAAAGACACTCGTCTACTTGTAGGACCCGAACGCCATAATATTTGCGAATTCAAAGATACTCACTGGCTACAGAAATTTGTGTAATGGCTAAAAACAAAAATGCAGTTTTGCCTTTTTTTCTGAAATGTATTGGAGTTATTGATTATTATGACAAATGGTGGTATGTTTTAAAACATTTTGGCGTAAAATGTATTACGTCACAGGCGTGTTTTAATAACATTTCATCTCGACAAAGTGCTACGTCATTTGTTGGGGTAAGTGGTCCGAAGGGGTGTGGGGCAACTGGACCGCCTGCAAAAACTTAATCAAAATTGTAAAATTCATTTTGAAAATGAGTTGCTAGTGTCAATAAAACATGACTCGGTATTGAAATGTGAATAGAATATGAAATAATTCACATTCTTTCAAGTTCTTAGACATTTTGGGGCATTTCGGGTCTAATACCACTATTTCTGATATTGAAGGATTACAATATGACATGAAATTGCTTTAGAATGGTTTAAAACCTCGGTATTATGAATTACATCTTTATTATATTTTGAATGGTGTCTGTAAAGGTATTTGCTATGACGAAATATCATGATTTATGTATTTTATCCACTGCTTTTTGTGTATATCAACCGTTGGGTCATCATTGTCATATTGACTAACTTCCCCTGTAACGTGAAAAGCTGGCTAAATATCAAGATGGTTTATTATAAGTACTAAACATGCTAAATGATGATTATATGAAGTAAATAAAATCATTAAAGAAAGGGGTATATATAGACAAATGTATGGGCGTCTGAATATCACAACCATGTAACCATTTAACTAGGTTCATACCGTTTTATCTATAATAAACGTGCAGTCGAAAATTGCGCTTGCTTTGTACACCATTAGTATTACTGCTATTTACACGTTAACCACGAAAACTGTATAAAACATGGGTTTCATGAGACCTGTATCATGTTTACACGTTAAATAATATGGAAATGAGTTTGTAAAGAAAATTCTGCTTAGTTACCGTGTTGTCAATCAATGATTTCTGTGTATTCTAACCGTTGGAACATATAGGACCAGTTGCCCCAACGATGGGGTAACTGGACCGTGCCAAGTAAAGTTTTTAGTTAGTGGTAATTGGCGTTTTGTTTGGATATTTTTAAACATTGATTATATGTTATATGTAAACAGTTACATGGGTGATATTTTCATAGCAATTCCATAAATATTTACACGAGCTTTAAGCTTTTATATCATGAAATATGCTTAACCGGTCCAGTTGCCCCATCCTCCCCTATTTCTTTATTTTGAGAAATGGTATGAAATTGTGGTAGGTATGAATCAAAACCTACCATTGAAAAAAAATCGGAGCTTATGTATTTCTTTATTTTTTCAGAATTGTAATGTATTTCTTTATTTTGAGAAATGGTATAAAATTGTGGTAGGTATGAATCAAAACCTACCATTGAAAAAAAACGGAGCTTATGTATTTCTTTATTTTTTCAGAATTGTAATGTATTTCTTTATTTTGAGAAATGGTATAAAAATCGTGGTAGGTATGAATCAAAACCTACCTTTTGAAAAAATAAGTGCTTATGTATTTTTTTCTTCTTTTCAGAATTGTAATGTATTTCTTTATTTTCAGAAATGGTATGAAAATTGTGGTAGGTATGAATCAAAACCTACTATTGAAAAAAAAATCGGAGCTTATGTATTTCTTTATTTTGAGAAATAGTATGAAATTGTGGTAGGTATTAATCAAAACCTACCATTGAAAAAAAATCGGAGCTTATGTATTTCTTTATTTTTTCAGAATCGTAATGTATTTCTTTATTTTGAGAAATGGTATAAAATTGTGGTAGGTATGAATCAAAACCTACCATTGAAAAAAAATCGGAGCTTATGTATTTCTTTATTTTTTCAGAATTGTAATGTATTTCTTTATTTTGAGAAATGGTATGAAATTGTGGTAGGTATGAAACAAAACCTACCATTGAAAAAAAATCGAAGCTTATGTATTTCTTTATTTTTTCCAAATTGTAATGTATTTCTTTATTTTGAGAAATGGTATGAAAATTGTGGTAGGTATGAATCAAAACCTACCATTGAAAAAAAATCGGAGCTTATGTATTTCTTTATTTTTTCAGAATTGTAATGCATTTTGAGAAATGGTATGAAAATCGTGGTAGGTATGAATCAAAACCTACCTTTTGAAAAAATAAGAGCTTATGTATTTCTTTATTTTTTCAGAATTTTTTTGAGTCAAATCCTACCTTTTGAAAAAAAATCGGAGCTTATGTATTTCTTTATTTTTGAAATTTGCAATGTATTTCTTTGTTTTTCAATATATCGCCTTCTACCGTCAGAGTTCTTTTGTATTTCTTTATTTTGAGAAATGGTATGAAAATCGTGGTAGGTATGAATCAAAACCTACCCTTTGAAAAATATAAGAGCTTATGAATTTCTTTATTTTTGAAATTTGCAATGTATTTCTTTGTTTGTCAATATATTGCCCTCTACCGTCAGAGTTCTCTTGTATTTCTTTATTTTCAGAAATGTTATGAACATTGTGTATGAACTAAAAAGGTATGAGGTATGGCTTCAAAACAACAAAAAAAGGTCCGCTTTTTTTAGCGTCTCCTATATCTTGCCAATGGTTTAATCTCTTCTCTTCTCCAAGTATCTTTTCGATTTTCACTTCTTTCCACTTATTTATTTTCCCTTCCTTGCTTTCCCCTATTTCCTTCCTCCCCTTCGTGTTTCTCTTTCAGTTTCTCTTTCCTTCCATTTTTATCTTCCTCTTCTCCATTTCTTTTCTTTCCTTTCTCTTTTCCTTCTCTTTTTTTTCTTCTCTCTCTCTCTCTCTCTCCTCTTCCTTTCTTTCCCTTTCCTACCTTGTTCCCTCTCCTTCCCCTTTTTCTCTTCCTCTCTTCCCTTTCTTCTTCCCTTCGATTTCTTTGAGTCCGGTTTAATATGAGCTAGCATTCCCGGTTAAAGCCGTCAGGGAGGGGAGGCACTGTGCCCCTGACCCTCGTGAGATACGCTACTGGTGGCCATCCATGCTTTTGAATTATAACATTTGTTCTGACCCGGTTGCACATGTTGGGGACCAACTGAGAGACGAAGTGGCAGGGACATACAAACATCATTGCCCGGTTATATTGAGACCTGTGCCTGGGGAGCGATGTTACATCTCGTATGTAGCAAAAGCAATAGAAAACAAACCCTTTATTTTCTCTCTCTCTTTTCTATCTCCGCTCAGGTCAGGCCATGGACCCTAGGCGAACCTATGGGCCCAGAATCCCCATTCCATTATGCCCCGCTGTACAACATACACACAGGGCCTAGTGTACGACCAGTGCTCTAAACCGGGGCTCTAAAAGTCTGCGTCTGTGTACGATGAATTCGTAAACAGCATAAATCTATTAGCGCAACCTATTACTACCGGCTCATGCTGGCGGTGATCTTGCAGTCTAAATCTGCGCTGAGAACCAATGGAGACTGGTGTAAACTTTCTTAGCTATTTTAGAATAGTAACTAAATTCTCTTTCATTGAATTGAAAGGGGCATTGAGACGAACATTGGTTTTTTTTTGCACCAACGTAATACTTTAAAAGGAATACGAACTACCATCTGAAACAGTTTACCTTAATTCGCAGTATATCATGTAATATTCCACAATTCGGCAATTTCGTTAAATCCGGCACATATAGCTTCACCAGAATGTCCATCTAGCGCCATCACTTCAAGCGTTTACCCATGAAATATTGCGTTTCAGGGTTCTATTAAACCATATATATTGAAACTCTTTTTTTCTTCAAATTTCATTTTCATCCCCAATCTCTCCGTGTCCCTTTCATATCTTTGGACAAATAAACTTAGGCGTACTCATTTCCCCCATTTAGACATGTTAAGATAAGGAATGGGCTACATTTTTTGGTTTAAATCAGCAAATTAATTATCAGGTATTATAATCTAGTTATTTTTTGTTTAGGCCTTTATCTTAGTTTTTTTAATTCATAACTATAGCGCGAGGGCTATTTTGTGTAGGCCCAAAAATATAGCGCACTTATTTTTAAATATTAGGACTACTAGCGGACCTTTTGAAAAATTATGACTAGCGGACCGTGTGAAAATGTATGACTAACGGACCGTTTTTTATTCAAAAGGTTCGCTAGTCATAATTTAAAAATTATGACTAGCGAACCCTTTTTTTATTATGACTAGCGAACCTTTAGGTATTTTATGACTAGCGACCCTTATGACTAACGAACTTTCTATATATTATGACAAGCGGACCTTTTGAAAAATTATGACTAGGGGACCGTGTGGAAATTTATGACTAGCGGACCGTGTTTCTTCAAAAAGGGTCGCTAGTCATAATTAAAGCATTATGACTAGCGAACCTTATTTTATTATGACTAGCGAACCTTTAGGTATTTTATGACTAGCGACCCCCTATTGTGATTATGACTAATGAACCTTTTGGTATATTATGACTAGCGAACCCTTTTTCATATTATGATTAGCGGACCTATGTCATATTTATGACTAGCGGGCCTTATGACTACTGACCCTCATTTTTATGATTAGTGAACCCTCATGACTAGCGCACTCGTGGTATAGGAAAATACACGTTATGACTAGCGACCCTTATGACTTATGAACCTTATGACTAGCGACCCTTATGACTAGCGGGTGGACCCCGTTGAGACCTCGGTCTTGATATGATTTTAGTAAGATTTACGAGAGTTCGAGCCCAGCCCGGATCGTCCACTTTTCTTGTTTTCCTATAAAATTTGGTTTCAAATTAATGGTGGTAAAAGTGTACAAATAATTTTTTTCTCTCTGCGAATTATGATAATTAAAATAAAACCCTGGACTTTTGGTAGGATTTTTTACGGTTTCAACAGTCAAAATGTTTTACAAATGTAACATTGAAACAATTTTTACTACAATCACGTTATATTGATCTGAATATGACACATTCCAAACATTCTAATTTTATCATCTCTATATTTAATATAAAATATAACAATACTAATATTTTTATTTTTTGTTCAACATTTTTTACTTGTTTCTATGTTTTAATAAAAAATATTTTATGACTCTTATTTACCTGTATCCTCTCTCCTATTATTGGTAGAAGTAGAGCACTCACTGCCAATCATGTGTTGATTAACATTAAGGTAACAGCGGTTGTCAAAACGGTCCATAAGTGGATTTCCTTAGATCTTTTGGGTATATAATAACAATAATACAATACAATACAAATGAGCATTTATAAAGCGCCTTTTCATCAAGATCAAAGCGCGTGAGAAAAGCAAACCCAATGAAACAAAAGGATAATGAACAAACAAACATCATATAAAGTACAATATGATACAAGTTACACGACATTTGGATACAAATATGTTTTGACAGATTTCTTGAACATGTGTAAAGAGTCCTGATTTCTTATGAGAGCGGGAAGGTGATTCCATATTGCTGGAGCGACATAGGTGAAAGTCCGATACTGGCTGATGTAAGAGTTTTGATGGTTGAATGCTGAGTTAGTTGTGTAGTATCCGAAGCCGATCGCAGGTTGCCACGTCGTGGTTTGTTCAGAGAAAGGCAAGATGATAGGTAGCCCGGTGCTACGCCTGAGAGATTTTAAAAGTCACACGTTCTCTGACCGGCAACCAATGCAGCTCCTGGAGACAACCAGTGGTTGCGGAAGCAAACCGTTTTATGGAGGACGAGACAACAATTTAGTGTTTTATAATGTAGAAAAGAAAACACGCAGGAAAAGTGCGCGCCATACATTTTCATTGAAAAACACTAACATAGTCCAGAAAAAACATTCCTGACGCCATCTTGTGTGACAAAAATGAGCTTATTCAAGGTTAAACCATTAGGTCCACTGTTAATACCAGCCTTATCTTTTTGGAAAATCTCAAGGACTTCATCTGACAGGTGTAAGCTAATTCATCCGTTCACTGGCCAAAATGGACCTGTGCCTTAAATTCATGAAACATTGAAAGTAATGCACTTATCAATTGCATTCCCGGCAGCTTAATTTCTTTCCATAACCATAACGGAATGCACACTAAAAATGGTCCAGTGTGACGTTTCAAACATGCCACCTTTTTACGTTTTTAGAGGGGGCGTCTCCACATGAATTTTAAGGATGGGGACAATGGAACGTACGCCGCTTATTTATTTATAGCACATGACGCCTTTTCCAGATCGCTAAATCAATATTGATCATTCCAAATATCACATGTCATGTTAAACATTTCTTTGAACTTTGGAATCAACTTATCAATTGCGGTATTAAAGATATAACCATCACTATAATCAGTGATAAATTGTCTATTTTACCAGTGGCATGTTACCAGTGTGCTTCCATTCCAGATGCCGAATGAGTGACATTTCTAACTATCTATTGCCCTCGATGTTATAGCTTTAATCCAGATAAAATCGTCGTAGCCAAGCTGCTGATTAAACCTATGTTCACCTGATTGTCTAATGGTAAGGAAATATAGGAAATAGTACCGTTACACTTAGCAGTGCCCCAGTAGAAACACGCTCTATGTGTCGTTTGAGTGAGTATTTTGTGTAGCCTGTATAATGCTACAGTTATGGTCACGTTTTTTAACCTCGACACCACAAAAGGTGGTTTTGTTACATTTTCTTTAGGCTATTGTATTTGAGTAACTCTCTATCAAATTGACTTGTGTTTGGGCTTACCTTAAAGATAATTTAATACCTTTTAATAATCTGAAGAGAGAAAAAATCTATCCATTTACTTTCATTAATACAGCTCGTTAAGTATAATTAGTCAGGGTGGTTGAGGGAGTAGAGGAGGAGGGAGTGGGGGAGAAGGAGGTAAGGAGGAGATTGCTATGTAATGGGTGGAAAATTGTTAAAATTCAAAATGTCCTAACAGACAAATGGTAGTGGTGTGGTATAGAAGTCCCAAGTATGCAAATGATTCCATTGCATACAATGTCATGCTCTTAGGCCTGTCATTATTGCCATTTATTTGACGATACCCGGACACTGCGCCTATACGCTGGTTTTTTGTTTTAAAATACTAATGAAGTATTCAATAACCACCAAAAAAAATGCACAAAAATGTACTATTGGGGAACTCTTTTTATAAGAGGTTAAAGTTGGAACCGTGAGGGGGAAATCCAAAAAATACGATCTTTGCAAGTTTCAGTCAGACCTTTTTTTCTGTTGGGACACTCAATAGTTCATCAGCCGTCACATTTAATTTATGCCTTGCTATTCATAGAGATAATACTACCTCAATAGAGCACAATACAATTCAATACGGATTAGGCCTGGCCGGTTAGTTCTGATAGACTGGTTATTATATAGTGTGTCTCAATTGAAAATAAATAGCTCTATCTAATATAATTTATAGGCTTTATCTTCGCTATATAAAGGCAATATGGTTTCAAGTATTTCCAGGTTCAAATCGGTTGGTTGAGGATATTCAGTTGTAACTGGTCGTGGTTGATCTCTTATTTCTTTCCTCACTGCTTCGCCGGTTTTCACGGCAGCCTTTAATGTCTCGTTATCTTCGTTCTTCATTCTTCCATCATACAATGTGTCTAAAACCCCGCTGACCTGCTTGGAGAACATTATAATGTTTCTTTTCCCTGATGATTCCGCTATTGTCAATCTGTCACCGAAGTGTGACTTAAGGCGCCTTTTGATGTGTTTAATGGAATAAGGTGACATACCATCGGGCATGTGTTTCGCCATTCTCACCCTAAGATCATCAAGGCAATGTTGTGTCTGTTGCTGCTGTCCTTCCATTTCCAACCATTGGCATACTTTTGAGAATGCATTGTCCTTTGCACCATCAAACTGCGAGTGTGTATAGCTTGGTTGATGGCTCGGTGCCTCTTTCAAATAAAAATGTGAAAGACATATCTTGTGGTACTTAGCATTTACCAGACTTAGATCTCCTGCATATGATATCCTTTCGGACATTTCCTTCTCGACCTTTCCGTTATGGCTGCACATTTATCTAAAATTCTGTTTTGGATACTCTTCTCATGACAACTTGATGTTTCCACGGTAATATTCGAGAATGCCGGTCGCGATGGCGATTAGCGACATCGAAGGCTTCACCACATAAAAAACAATTGGCTATGAAATCGAATTCAAAGTTGTAATTTCGAAGACGTCTTTTATGCTCTGGTTCTGCACAATTCCTTTTAGATGTTGGTGGCTGCTCTTTATCACCCTTTCGTCGGTTACGGGCAGTGTCATTTTTGCGACACTTGTCATGAAGAAAGTACATTTCTTTGTCGTCATATGGTCCATTGCATCATGTGCATAGGCCATCTTGTCTCCGCTGTGACGCTTTTATTATTGCCTCTGCACCCTTTCTTCTAATCTTGCGGATATCGCCGTATGTCTGTCGACATACCATGCACTTCTTCATGGTGAAGACATGATTGCCTGTTTGAGGAGACCCCTGTAAAGATTTAGGGGGAAATTGTACTTTAGGTCTTAGATTCTGGACTTAAGTCATAGATTGTGGACTGCACTAGCATTGTTCGATACTTGAACCCCCAATATCGTTCGATCACAAAGTCAGAGTTCAAGCATCGGACGATACGGGCATATATCAAATGATTTGCAGTATCAAACGACACTGGTCGAGGTCTGGAACAATTATTTCCAGTATCGTTCTATACTGGGACAAATCACTAATGATAACACGTTTACAGATTCGTCCGATACTGGAACATAAAAACGTTCCAGTATTGCTCAATACAGGAACAGTAATATCGTACCGGTAATACGATACTGGCAACTTTTATGTGCCAGCATCTGGGACCAAAAGTACAAGTTCCGAATTTAGTATCATATGTAAGTTTTTGTGGGTTTTTTCAATAGTAAATACATCATTATCTTATTCTTAGATACAATGTTTTAAAGGCTTTTAATTTTTGGTTACATTTTGTAATAACCAATAGAAAATGCCACCTGTGGTAATGGTTTAAAGGTATTACGTATATGACGTGGCATTTGAAATTAGTTAAAACGACATTGTAAATAGTCACGGGTTCGAACAACGTCACAAGTTGAGATGATCATTTACAGACAAACGTATAGTTTATGTTTCAGTTATGCCAAGTATTCGACATTTAGCCTTGGCATTAATGACTATTCTGAATTCTGAATTAGTTCTTCCTCCCAGCAACTTTGTTTTCATGCATTTTTGACAGTTATATTATATTACCTCGAATGCTACGGTCAACATACTACTCGTATAGCATTAGCATCAATCACAACAGGATAGTTTATTTCATTTATAAACATGATAAAGTGGACATTTACACAATTAAAATCCCAAGACAAAGGGTTTGTCACTATTTCAGTTGAAGATGTTTAATCCTAAAGCAAGGGCGGAAATCCCGGGGGATGGGGGATCCCCCCCCCCCCCCCCCACTTTTTGACCTGGGGGGGGTGGTCAATGTAATCATCCCCCCCTGATTTTTCACATCTACCAACAACAAAAAAGGGGAAAAGGGGGAAAAAGGGAAAAAAGAAAGAAAAAAAGGGGAAAAAGGAGAAAAAAAGGAAAAGAGAAAGAAAGGCGGGCAGGGGGGCATGCGAGGGACATAAGAACGTTTGGAGTTTATTGTACGTTGGTCAGGATACGTAGGCCTACGCGTACGTATGTTGACTAGAATCTCTACGCCCGAGAGATTTTAAAAGTCACACGTTCTCTGACCGGCAACCAATGCAGCTCCTGGAGACAACCAGTGGTTGCGGAAGCAAACCGTTTTATGGAGGACGAGACAACAATTTAGTGTTTTATAATGTTGAAAAGAAAACACGCAGGAAAAGTGCGCGCCATACATTTTCATTGAAAAACACTAACATAGTCCAGAAAAAACATTCCTGACGCCATCTTGTGTGACAAAAATGATCTTATTCAAGGTTAAACCATTAGGTACACTGTTAATACCAGCCTTATCTTTTTGGAAAATCTCAAGGACTTCATCTGACAGGTGTAAGCTAATTCATCCGTTCACTGGCCAAAATGGACCTGTGCCTTAAATTCATGAAACATTGAAAGTAATGCACTTATCAATTGCATCCCCGGCAGCTTAATTTCTTTCCATAACCATAACGGGATGCATACTAAAAATGGTCCAGTGTGACGTTTCAAACATGCCACCTTTTAAGTTTTTAGAGGGGGCGTCTCCACATGAATTTTAAGGATGGGGACAATGTAGGGGGGCTGGGGTACCGCGCCATTTTGCAATATTTTGCGAAATCGATCGTGGTTATCACGTGATACGTATCGTGGAAAAATAATGTACACTGTTTTAACGAAATGCACTGTGGGATTGTGTTACCAGCCTAAAATTATAGAGGTCGCAAACCCGGTCGCAAACTTGCTTATATTGAGCCTAGCAGTAACAAGCTAAAAGTGACATCTCTGAATGTATTACCAAAGTGTGAAATTGTTGGACACACTGGTAAAATGGTTTTACAACAAGTTTTGCTATCATGTTATCAAACTGAACTCAAGTTAAATCACTCTATATCGAGCAATAATATAATTGTTTACGCATTTTAATTGTTTAGACAAAGTTAAATAAATCAAGGATACATTTATGATAGATAAATAAATAAAAAGAAAACTATAAACGCATGGTCGGCATTTATAATTGATAAAAATTGACATAACAATGATGTTACATTAATATACCATCAAGTTTAAAAAATAGAAAAATAATGGGAATATTCGAACCCGAGATTTCCGATTGCCAACGACATGGCCAACCTACGCACGCCACAGAGATTTACGACTGTAATTGTGATAGTTTTATTATTTAACCATGTCCATTTATTTATAACGAACGGATTTTTATTGTGCCATTTTTGCCAAATGTGTGTGTTGCTCTCGCACAAAATGTGTTTGTAATTTGATTATAATTCTTATTTTTAAAAGAACGGTAATTTTGTTTGACATTTTCGAGAGAAAAAAATGGCGTAACTGAGTGATACGGTAAACGCCAGCAGTGTGGTGACCGCGTGGGAAAGCATACAGATGATGCTAAGCAAATCCAGCATATAAAACAAAAAGTGCTCCTAATGGGACTCGAACCCACAACCTCTCGCTCATCAAGCGACTTTCTTTCCACTACACTAACCGTGCTAATTGAAAAATGTTAACGCAAATAATTTATTTATATCATGGGTCATGGGTTAATGCACTGTGTTAAATTCTACAATCCCGGCCGCCACTCTGTTCAAAGGCACAAAAAAGTTGACTTGTTTTATGCTTTTTTTGCAATTCTGAGGTGTGCAGTTCGATTTTCTTTCTCGAATTGTTTAGAAAACCATCCATTTTAGAACATCTGAAATTTAAAATGAACTGCACACCTGGGAAAGTATGATGCCAAGGGCATATTTTTGCACGTAAATCCAATACAAGAGTTCTGAAAATCGACAAAAATATG
The DNA here is from genome assembly GCA_035610835.1 of Ophiura sarsii. Classification (NCBI taxonomy): domain Eukaryota; kingdom Metazoa; phylum Echinodermata; class Ophiuroidea; order Amphilepidida; family Ophiuridae; genus Ophiura; species Ophiura sarsii. The sequence continues at coordinate 64,752,229 of CM069449.1, forward strand.
ACGTCATAACCATTGCTTCGGGACAAAATGGCGCGGTACCCCCCCCCCCCCCCCCCCCCCCCCCCCCCCCCCCCCTAGGAACAATGGAACGTACGCCGCTTATTTATTTATAGCACATGACGCCTTTTCCAGATCGCTAAATCAATATTGATCATTCCAAATATCACATGTCATGTTAAACATTTCTTTGAACTTTGGAATCAACTTATCAATTGCGGTATTATAGTCTATCCATCGAAGAGCGATCTTTGGTGCTCGGATGGGCAGGGGAGATGAGCAAAAATAAGATGTGCTGTCTTCTGGCGTATATTTGCTATTTGTCGAAGGATCCCATTTTATTCGAACCTCCGGTCGAACCTCATCTATAATGTGAATTGAAACAATTAAGCTGCCTTATGCAAAAACACACAACACTGTTCCAATGCGTATTATTCTCATCACACGCATGCACATAGCAGCTACGTCTAGTGTACCATTCAAAGATAGACAAATATCGAACCATTTGCGCATTATCTGAAATCAAAAGGCTTTGAAATCGTCACCTGTGATTTCGGCCTATGAATAGTATCACAAAGCTGAAAAAGATCGAAAGTGATGGACTTTTAACATTTAGCATAATGTAGGAGCCCACATTTAATTTTTATTTGCTATCTTGTATGTTTCCAACAGTAAATAATGTTTATTTTTAGGTTGGCCGGGCCTACGATAAAATGGTTGTAAAATGATATGAAACTTCGTATCCCTATGTTGTTCTGTCTGCATGTCCGAATCAATCAGATTTCCTTGTTAAAGGTAGATGACCCGATCACATTTTCGTAACACAGAATTATTTCAAACATACGGAGATTTTCATATCATATGAAAGCTCGTATTTTTCTCATCATCATACTGAAATTTGACGGCCTAAATCGGTATAATTACGGAGAAATCGATGAAATAACGTCGAATTACCGCGAATGGTGGTAACCACCGATATAGTTTGTGTACTACTCAATGGGTACAGTTCACAGCATCTTGTGCGTCTAAAATAAGAACCATTAGAGCTATGCAACTCAAACTTTGGAACACGACTTTTTTAAGGATGACCTTTCATGTAGAATAGAAAACTTCAAGTTGAAAATCCGAATGTGATCGGGTCATAGAAAGAAACACATACGCTTACAATGATATGGTATCAATATTGAAGGGAACGATTTTCATTTTCAAACAAATATTATACAATTTGAACGTTGACAAACTAAATAAAGTTTATTTTCTGACTTGTAAAATGAAAGGTTGTCTTCATCGGGGTCTATCACTCTACATGTACCTGTTCATAGAGGACTGTAGTACAGTAGAGCTTAAAAATGGCACCAACTAAGACCATTAAAGATGAGATGCTGCCAGTGCTTGCCAAATTGAAAGCAGTTTTTGAAATGAATAAATTGGAAGGGAAAGCTATACCTGTCTTTGCAACGTCAATTAAACTGACTCCCATGGCACAACTTGGGTTATGATGATAAAGTAGGTGGGCAACATAATTTTTTTTTATTATGGCCGTTTTCCACTCTACTGATTCTATCGATATTTTCGTCAGAAAATAGCCTCCTCTCCCAGTCAACGGCTCGGTCACATGATTGGAAGATCGGTCTCAGATGGATAGACTATAATAGTAAAGACATAACCATCACTAGTCCTTGCTACCAAAGTCTATGAAGGCATAGTGTTGAAGGGAACCAATTTAATAACCTAACCATTTTCTTGACCAGACTTATTGCATAGTCTATTAAAGCAATTGAGTCTCCTGGGGAAGTCAATAACTTCTAGTTTTATTCATCCATTTATTAAGTTTATTGATTCTTTTGTCATGTTTATTGTTTGTCCTATCATGCTGGGCATGCATGGATTAACATAGGCCTAATCCCTACTTATCTTTTCTGGCATTTCTGGAGCAATCAATAACTTCTATTCATAAACATCAGATGCCTTCAAGATGAGATGGATGCTGATTGCGCAATCTGCCACAGATTAGTTTTTACAAGCATGGACTTATTTTATAGACTGATTAAGTCTGATTAAGTCTGCGTTTCAAGAGATGGTTAGCTTCCACCTATACACATTTGCCTGAGTAAGTACCAAAATCATAGATTTTGGTAGCAAGGACTAAACCATCACTATAATCAGTGATAAATTGTCTATTTTACCAGTGGCATGTTACCAGTGTGCTTCCATTCCAGATGCCGAATGAGTGACATTTCTAACTATCTATTGCCCTCGATGTTATAGCTTTAATCCAGATAAAATCGTCGTAGCCAAGCTGCTGATTAAACCTATGTTCACCTGATTGTCTAATGGTAAGAAAATATAGGAAATAGTACCGTTACATTTAGCAGTGCCCCAGTAGAAACACGCTTTATGTGTCGTTTGAGTGAGTATTTTGTGTAGCCTGTATAATGCTACAGTTATGGTCACGTTTTTTAACCTCGACACCACAAAAAGGTGGTTTTGTTACATTTTAGAGGTTTTTTTTGTCTTTAGGCTATTGTATTTGAGTAACTCTCTATCAAATTGACTTGTGTTTGGGCTTACCTTAAAGATAATTTAATACCTTTTAATAATCTGAAGAGAGAAAAAATCTATCCCTTTACTTTCATTAATACAGCTCGTTAAGTATAATTAGTCAGGGTGGATGAGGGAGTAGAGGAGGAGGGAGTGGAGGTAAGGAGGAGATTGCTATGTAATACATTGGTGGAAAATTGTTAAAATTCAAAATGTCCTAACAGACAAATGGTAGTGGTGTAGTATAGAAGTCCTAGACCTAACTTCAGGTCCCTCAATTTACTATTTGAGGGACCTGACAAACATTATGACGTAAACAACCACCGTTGGCCTGTTTTGAACTGGCCAAAACAGGCCCAAAATAACCACATAGCAAACAAGAAAAATATTCAATAACCAGCACCTATACTTACAGCATGGGCTTTACAAATATATGTCCTCCTTAAATAGTCCAAGCATACACTTGATCCTTGCATTTGAAGGAAAATATGGGCCACTGATCATAAAATGCCTACATTTTTTTGACCAAATGTACATGTTCAATTTGAGCTATAGTTAAAGATGCACAAAGTGTTACCATCTAGGTGCTTTTTAGGCCATAGACAAAGACAAACACATGGCCCAATGTTGGGTAATCCCATTAGAAAATTATACTTGAGCAACAAAATCTTTTTGTTTGGAAAACAGCACACAGTTTAGAATGAGCCCAATTCAGCTGTTTGCTGACTAGATTGGCAACAATGTTTGTCAGAATTTTCATTGTGTCAACCATAGGTACTTTACATAATCTATCTACATCATAAAAGATTTGGCCGGGCAGCATGAACTGACATTCCTGACAACAAAAGGGAATTGCACCTGGACTATAGTACATTCAATAGAGTATAGCATGACAATCACCGCTCATAGCATCAAGAGTATTAGCTGTCAAATAAATATAGTCAATATCTGAAAATATTAAACACAGTTTATTCTTAACCAATCATATGGATTGGTTGGTTGGTTGGTTGGTTACATGTGGTCACTTGATAGAAAATGGGTGGGGCATTTGACCATTCTTCAGGGGTCAAGGGTTATAACCTCTGGATATTTTCATTCATAAATACACACGCCAGAAGATGTGGTGAGAATTCTGTTACCTCTGAAATATATAAATATTTTTTTCACCATCAAGAATTACTCCATTTTTCATGAGATTTTAGATGCTAAATGATAAATACCAGTGATAACTGATTAAAATATGTTGAGGTGGATGCCAGTAGATTAAAGTGGATTTTACAAGGGCCATACATTGACAGTGCAGAAAATTGTGACTTGGTAAGTACACTGGCAACTGGGACTTTGGCGTGTATAGAAGTCCCAAGTATGCAAATGATTCCATTGCATACAATGTCATGCTCTACCACACACAGTAATCAACAACTGACTAAATAGGCCTGTCATTATTGCCATTTATTTGACGATACCCGGACATTGCGCCTATCAGGGCTCGCGTTCTTGCGCGTCCTCGCGTCCTAGGACCCCTTATTTTCTTGTTGGACGATAATGGACGCGTAAGTTTACATATTGAACTTCACTAACGGGTCCCAATCGAAAATAAAGGGACCCCTTAAATCTGACGATGTATGGACGTGGAAACCTTAAGACATTCTGAAAATTGTCAATCTCCATCCTGTGCCTACATTTTAAATTGATTAATGTCCGTAAAAGATAAATACAATGCAAATCCTGTATTTTTAAAAGTTGTTAAACACACTAAATCGCTTCCGAATTGCTTCCGCAAAAGTTTCAAGCGATTTCCAAAAGATTCTATATATAAGTATCTTCTACTGATTAACATGGACACGACATAGGTATATGAGCTATATGATCTTACGCTAGTGTGCGTATCTGTGTTAGCGACTGTTTGTCTCTAAACAAATATTTTGACCATTTTCAAAGGCTCAAACTTCAGGACCCCTTATATTTCTGGGGGACCCCTTAAATTTAGTTTTTGCAGTCCTTAAAGGGTCCTGAAAAATGCAAATGGGACTCCTCACATTTTTGAGCCAGTGCTACCCCTGGCGCCTATACGCTGGTTTTTTGTTTTAAAATACTAATGAAGTATTCAATAACCACCAAAAAAAATGCACAAAAATGTACTATTGGGGAACTCTTTTTATGAGGTTAAAGTTGGAACCGTGAGGGGGAAATCCAAAAAATACGATCTTTGCAAGTTTCAGTCAGACCTTTTTTTCTGTTGGGACACTCAATAATTCATCAGCCGTCACATTTAATTTATGCCTTGCTATTCATAGAGATAATACTACCTCAATAGAGCACAATACAATTCAATACGGATTAGGCCTGGCCGGTTAGTTCTGATAGACTGGTTATTATATAGTGTGTCTCAATTGAAAATAAATAGCTCTATCTAATATAATTTATAGGCTTTATCTTCGCTATATAAAGGCAATATGGTTTCAAGTATTTCCAGGTTCAAATCGGTTGGTTGAGGATATTCAGTTGTAACTGGTCGTGGTTGATCTCTTATTTCTTTCCTCACTGCTTCGCCGGTTTTCACGGCTGCCTTTAATGTCTCGTTATCTTCGTTCTTCATTCTTCCATCATACAATGTGTCTAAAACCCCGCTGACCTGCTTGGAGAACATTATAATGTTTCTTTTCCCTGATGATTCCGCTATTGTCAATCTGTCACCGAAGTGTGACTTAAGGCGCCTTTTGATGTGTTTAATGGAATAAGGTGACATACCATCGGGCATGTGTTTCGCCATTCTCACCCTAAGATCATCAAGGCAATGTTGTGTCTGTTGCTGCTGTCCTTCCATTTCCAACCATTGGCATACTTTTGAGAATGCATTGTCCTTTGCACCATCAAACTGCGAGTGTGTATAGCTTGGTTGATGGCTCGGTGCCTCTTTCAAATAAAAATGTGAAAGACATATCTTGTGGTACTTAGCATTTACCAGACTTAGATCTTCTGCATATGATATCCTTTCGGACATTTCCTTCTCGACCTTTCCGTTTATGGCTGCACATTTATCTAAAATTCTGTTTTGGATACTCTTCTCATGACAACTTGATGTTTCCACGGTAATATTCGAGAATGCCGGTCGCGATGGCGATTAGTGACATCGAAGGCTTCACCACATAAAAAACAATTGGCTATGAAATCGAATTCAAAGTTGTAATTTCGAAGACGTCTTTTATGCTCTGGTTCTGCACAATTCCTTTTAGATGCTGGTGGCTGCTCTTTATCACCCTTTCGTCGGTTACGGGCAGTGTAATATTTGCGACACTTGTCATGAAGAAAGTACATTTCTTTGTCGTCATATGGTCCATTGCATCATGTGCATAGGCCATCTTGTCTCCGCTGTGACGCTTTTATTATTGCCTCTGCACCCTTTCTTCTAATCTTGCGGATATCGCCGTATGTCTGTCGACATACCATGCACTTCTTCATGGTGAAGACATGATTGCCTGTTTGAGGAGACCCCTGTAAAGATTTAGGGGGAAATTGTACTTTAGGTCTTAGATTCTGGACTTAAATCATAGATTGTGGACTGCACTAGCATTGTTCGATACTTGAACCCCCAATATCGTTCGATCACAAAGTCAGAGTTCAAGCATCGGACGATACGGGCATATATCAAATGATTTGCAGTATCAAACGACACTGGTCGAGGTCTGGAACAATTATTTCCAGTATCGTTCTATACTGGGACAAATCACTAATGATAACACGTTTACAGATTCGTCCGATACTGGAACATAAAAACGTTCCAGTATTGCTCAATACAGGAACAGTAATATCGTACCGGTAATACGATACTGGCAACTTTTATGTGCCAGCATCTGGGACCAAAAGTACAAGTTCCGAATTTAGTATCATATGTAAGTTTTTGTGGGTTTTTTCAATAGTAAATACATCATTATCTTATTCTTAGATACAATGTTTTAAAGGCTTTTAATTTTTGGTTACATTTTGTAATAACCAATAGAAAATGCCACCTGTGTTAATGGTTTAAAGGTATTACGTATAATGACGTGGCATTTGAAATGAGTTAATACGACATTGTAAATAGTCACGGGTTCGAACAACGTCACAAGTTGAGATGATCATTTACAGACAAACGTATAGTTTATGTTTCAGTTATGCCAAGTATTCGACATTTAGCCTTGGCATTAATGACTATTCTAAATTCTGAATTAGTTCTTCCTCCCAGCAACTTTGTTTTCATGCATTTTTGACAGTTATATTATATTATCTCGAATGCTACGGTCAACATACTACTCGTATAGCATTAGCATCAATCACAACAGGATAGTTTATTTCATTTATAAACATGATAAAGTGGACATTTACACAATTAAAATCCCAAGACAAAGGGTTTGTCACTATTTCAGTTGAAGATGTTTAATCCTAAAGCAAGGGCGGAAATCCCGGGGGATGGGGGGGGGGGGTATATCCCCCCCCCCCACCCCCACTTTTTGACCTGGGGGGATGGTCAATGTAATCATCCCCCCCCCCCCCCCCTGATTTTTCACATCTACCAACAACAAAAAAGGGGAAAAGGGGGAAAAAGGGAAAAAAGAAAGAAAAAAAGGGGAAAAAGGAGAAAAAAAGGAAAAGAGAAAGAAAGGCGGGCAGGGGGGCATGCGAGGGACATAAGAACGTTTGGAGTTTATTGTACGTTGGTCAGGATACGTAGGCCTACGCGTACGTATGTTGACTAGAATCTCATCTTTTGGTGGTAACTAATTAACTTCTTTCTGGCATAGGCCTATCTGCCTATTTTAAAAGCCAATATTGATCAGAAATAAAGTGATTGCTTTTCAATAAAATATTGGTCAAAAGTACATACCAAATCGCACCAAATGGGTTCGAATTTTTTTTAATCCAATTCTGAGCGGGGGGCACATCCCCCCTCAGAATCCCCCTGTTCGAGCTTTTAAACCATCTATACTAAAATCAAGAATATATCAGTATATGCTCAACTTCTTTCGTGCATTGATAAAAAACAAAATATTTATTAAAAATGAAGTGATGGCTTTTCAATACAATATTGGTCAAAAGTATACACCAGATCGCACCAAATGAGTTTGAAAATTGAATTTCTTCTACTTCTGAGGGGGGAACATCAGACTCCCCCTGTTGGAGCTTTTAAATCATCTAATACTAAAATCAAGAATATATCAATATAAAAAAATTGCTCAACTTCTTTCGTGCATTGATAAAAAACAAAATATTTATTGAAAATGAAGCGATGGCTTTTCAATACAATATTGGTCAAAAGTATACACCAGATCGCACCAAATGAGTTTGAAAACTGAATTTTTTTTCTACTTCTGAGGGGGGCACATCCACCCTCAGACATGCTCGGAGTGCGGTGCTGCGCACCGCATATATGGTACCAGCTCAATTTCATGTTTGGGGCCACACTTATCATCCCCCCACACCTAACAAGAAATTTCCGCCCCTGTCCTAAAGGGTATTTGGCAAAAGCATAAGAAATAAATATCAAAGTACATAACAATGATCATATAATGATATTTACGATAAAGAACAGCTTCGTATAGTCTACATAATGTATACAATGGTTTGTTTTCTCTGAGGTTCCGATCAACTAATGCAACATGAAATAACAATATTACAAAACTTATGATAACGTCATAAGTTTGCTGGAAGATAGTTGCAAAGGGTGAGGATTACAACGGCACTGGAAGGTGTGTTTTTTTAAGTAGGGGCAATTATATACCACCATGTAAGCGCAGAGAGCGGAGTGAGGTTTGGGGACCGATTCAGAACCGCGAGAAATTGGAATATGCTCTTTGAGGAGCGTTTCTCAGCCATTTCAGACCTCATTCACCCGTTTTGTTTTCAGAAATCCTTTTTTGTGCTATAATGATCGTTTGAAATTGCGTTCAGGTGGGTGCCAAGAGACCAATATGTGTGAGTTGCGGCATGTAATATGTGAGCCCAGTAATTTCTAGGCCGTTTATTGTTCTTACATTCCATGATATTATATTTTCTGACGTTTTTGTCGGCATTATATATATAGGTATCTTGGGTAATGAGAAAACCTAATGCTGTGGGCTCGGGCTCCGCTTACGGGCGTATTTTAGGTTGTCAAAAGTGTGTGTGGGGTGGGGGGAGGGCAATGGCCCCTGGCCATTTGGTTCGCCGTTTGGGGTTTGATGCACATAATTATAGGATCTACTCCTATTTTTCTCCTTATTTACTCCACCTTTTAGTTGTTTAATATACCGTAAACATACAACCCTTGTGCGTTTCACACTCAAATCCACTTGCTCCGTCATCAATTAAACATTCCTTCTATAACGTAGTCCGTCTTTTTGTGATAAGTGATTACTACCAATATTGCCGACCATACCATATCGCTTCATATCGATGACAAACACCTTTTTTGCCCGTTTAAAGGGGTCATTGAATAGCTTAATGTTTCAATACATGAATTATACCAGTTAATATATCACTACCGATGACATATCGATTACCAATAAACATAACAAGCAATAAATATCTATGAAATGTATCGTATACCGTATCATACTAACAACATGTTCTTCGATGTGGGGGCACACCACTAAATACGTCCCCCATTGAAATACAAGCGTTTCGGCCCTTTTTCAAGACCGTATTTTTACCCCACGTAACAATGATGGAAGTTTTTATTTCGCATGAATGTATTAGATATGTGTTGAATTTTATTTTAAACTTGATTTTTCTTGACCCATCTAGATGAAATTTTTCGTTACGGGCACCTAAACAGCGCCCTCACCATTTTAAACCGATATTTTCGCTTCCTCACCGGTTCCGGCAACGATATCCTTCCGCAGCCTAGGCTCCCGTGCGTATTCGATTCCGACGATTTTTGACCACATTAGCAATGCTGAGGTTCTATTCTATCTTTTTCATAAAAAATAAGCAAGATTTACTTCTATTTGCTTCCCCTGGGACGATGATCAAATTGATATAGGTACTATTTCTCCGAACCATACACCAAACGCGTAAGGATTTAGTGTAGTGCACCCTTCGAAGGGGGCACACCACTAAATACGTCCCCCATTGAAATACACGCGTTTCGGCCCTTTTTCAAGACCGTATTTTTACCCCACGTAACAATGATGGAAGTTTTTATTTCGCATGAATGTATTAGATATGTGTTGCATTTTATTTTAAACTTGATTTTTCTTGACCCATCTAGATGAAATTTTTCGTTACGGGCACCTAAACAGCGCCCTCACCATTTTAAACCGATATTTTCGCTTCCTCACCGGTTCCGGCAACGATATCCTTCCGCAGCCTAGGCTCCCGTGCGTATTCGATTCCGACGATTTTTGACCACATTAGCAATGCTGAGGTTCTATTCTATCTTTTTCATAAAAAAATAAGCAAGATTTACTTCTATTTGCTTCCCCTGGGACGATGATCAAATTGATATAGGTACTATTTCTCCGAACCATACACCAAACGCGTAAGGATTTAGTGTAGTGCCCCCATGTGTGTTTTGAATGGAGATGTTCTGGGCGCACCACACCAAATATCTTTCTCATTGAAATACGTGTAAAAGTGCCATATTTCAAGACACCTTTTCTACCCTCCGGTTACATTTATTGCATACTTGTCACCTATGACCATTTTCAGTAACATCTCAACTTTAATTTAAGCCTTGTTTCATGAGGGGTTATTAAGCTGAATTTTCCGCTACGGACCTGCACACAGCGCCCTCACTTTTTCACGTTTTCTGGCATGCCTGTTCACCATTTAGGCAGGTGCTTACGCCCTGGGCACTATTTAGGTCGATAAATTAAAAATAAGGTATTTTATCATTGTAGGTGCATTGGATAGGTCCCACTCGTTCATTTAAATACAAACATACCATCCCCGGAGAAACAAATTGCCCGAAAACCTCACATTTACAAGCCTAGTCTTCGTGCTTTTCCGGAACTACTACAGCATTACACGAATTGCGCATTGATTTGGTGTGGTGCTTTCTTCTGTACACGCAGCTCGAAGTCACACGTTAATCACCGCATGTCATCATTTCGATGGAACGCCATCGTGTCAATATGGCTAAAGACGCAATAATGTACCCTCAACTTTAAACCCTATTTCCAAGAGTTCCCCAAGAGTACATTTGTGTGCATTTTTTTTGGTGGTTATTGAATACATCCTTAGCATTTTAAAACAAAAAACCAGCGTATAGGCGCAGTGTCCGGGTGGTGATGGAGAAATGACAGGCCTAAAATCGTATTGTCCTATTTGCATGAATGGATGGTTTCTCTCGACCTTCATTTGAAAGTATTACTGGACTCCTGCCTCAGGAATGTCTTTAAGACCTATTTCCACAACTGGTACTACATGTTCTAGCCAAAGTTATTAATTGTCATTACTTTATATGCAACACATATTATTATGATACTTTAAAATGCTGAATGTTGCAGGTTGAGTTATGTTATCAATAACTGTAGTGGATGAGATGACAACATAATACTCACGTACTCATGGTAGTTTAAACACCCTGTATATTAAATTGCTGTGTGAAACAATGCTTTATAATCACATAGTGATGGTTAAACTTAACGATAGTCACTCAAACTTGTTCTGAATTATCATATATTTCATAACTTGTTTAAATTGGTGTTTTTTTCAGTATTTAATATTGGGTATTTTGACCACCCCGTATGTATACTTCCTAATAAGCTGACTAATTAATATTATATTCGCTGGATGGGTAGTTTACTCAAATACAGCAAAAACATGTATATCTTTCACATAGGTCCTGCATTTAGACTGTGGAAGAAATAAAGTAAATCATAATTTTGTATAACATTGTGCGTTGCGCGTACTACCGCGTAATCATACCGTAGTAACGCGTCCCGTGCATGTTTGCGCAAGGGCTCACTGCCGCGGCATGACGCAGAAGCCACACGGGAAATGGTTATAGGCCTGTTGGTAGGATATTTGGTGTCATGTTGGCCGGCCCACATGTGAGCCCATTCAAATGTTTACTAGTAAACAAAAAATCGCGACCCGGGGGGGGTTGTAAAACCACGGGAAATGGTTTAGGATAGCCACATGGGAAATGGTTATAGGCCTGTTGGTAGGGTATTTGGTGTCATGTTGGGGTTGGGGGTGTAAAACCACGGGCAATGGTTTAGGATAGGCCTAGGGTTATAATGGTACAAGTAACCTTTTGCGGGGGTTAATGAAGCAACCTGATTTCTTTACTTAAAGTTGGCATGCCAAACAATCTATGGGACCGAGGGTTAATGAAGTAGCCACGGTAAATGGTTTAGGGAGGGTTTTAAATATAACTGTTGGTAGGGTATTTGGTGTCATGTTGGCCGGCCCGGGGGGGGGGGGGGGGGGGGTTGTAAAACCACGGGAAATGGTTTAGGATAGCCACACGGGAAGTGGTTATAGGCCTGTTGGTAGGGTATTTGGTGTCATGTTGGGGTTGGGGTGTAAAACCACGGGCAATGGTTTAGGATAGGCCTAGGGTTATAATGGTACAAGTAACCTTTTGCGGGGGTTAATGAAGAAACCTGATTTCTTTACTTAAAGTTGGCATGCCAAACAATCTATGGGACCGAGGGTTAATGAAGTACATGTAGCCACGGTAAATGGTTTAGGGAGGGTTGTGAATATAACTCAACCTGGTTTGGGTGTGTGTATGGGGGGGGGAGGGGCGGGAAATGTTTTAGGATAGGGTTAAGAGATAATGAAGTAGCCATGGGAAATGGTTAGGAGGGTTATGATTATAAATCAACCTGGTTGGTGTAGTTGCAGTGGACCCGGCAGTGGGTTGGGGGGGGGGGGGGGCGGTTGTAAGGGGTTTATGTGGTTTTAAAAGTACCGAGGGTTAACTTGATGCGGTTTGAGAGGTAGGGGTTAATAAAGTAGCCACGGTAAATGGTTTAGGAGGGATATGGTTATAAATCAACCTGAGGAGTTGTAGGGGGTTTATAATGCCTTTAGGAGGGATATGGTTATAAATCAACCTGGTTTGAGGGGGGGTTGTAGGGGGTTTATGTGGTTTCAGAGGTAGGTAATGTGGTATAACCATCTAGCGGGGACCCGAGCGTAGCGAGGGTACGCCGCTAGTGTTACTAACTACGGAAAAATCGCCTCCTACGGGCTACCACCAGTTGGAACATATAATATGTAAGATCGATCGAATGATTAGAAACGTTTGGTAGGAGGACAACCAGTATCCGTTTGTTAACATGATTAAGGAACATACCGACACGATATGAAATGTGAATCCATCTACTAAATCAAATCTGAACACTCTCAGTGGTTCAACTTAGAACCCTTGTATCCTCGGAACCCACAAGAACAGAGCCCCTCAAAAATGGTTCTTAAAATTGAGGAACCCAAAAAGGTGTTTATAAGAACTAAACGCGGTTCTTTTCCACCTTTTTGTCACTATTTTTGGCTCGATGGAAAACCGTAAGAGGATCCATATGACGGTGTAACCTTCCTCGTCCTACTAAGGTGGGGTGGGGCGGGGATCACGACCACCCCCCACCCCCTAAGGATTTTCGCCGGTGGTACCAAAACGCATCAGGCAGTGACCTACACTGAAAATATTATTTCGTCATTTGTTGAGGAAAATTCGTCAAACGGCTAAATAAAAATTGTCATGCAGGAGACTTGTCATGTTACGATTCTGATGCTGTGGCCTGACAAATCAACCAAGATATGATACGAATTAGCGATATAAATTTAAGACAATGCAAAACTAATTCGATTGATTTGGCAACCCTATACCATTGCTTACTTGACAAATGAACATCGTCGGTTAGACTAGAAGTGCCGAGGTTTTGCTTGCAATACAAATTGCATGACAACTTAATTTGAGCAGTACGAATTAAAATGCAATAAACGATACAAGTTTGCAATACAACCACGGTATTAGGGGTTTCCTGCGATGTCTTGCAGGATTCGCGTTTCCTTCCACGCGGCCGCCGTTGAAATTGTCAGCCGGCGGCCAGCAGTCAGAGAAGTCACAGTATTTACATCGTATTTCTAAGGTATTGTAACTGATTATTGTAATGTTCTTTTATGTAAAATAGAATGCACGAAAGATGAATCGTTCAGGGCGCCCGGCCGAGATGATTTGTTACATGGCTGTAAGTAAGCTTACCGGACACTTGAATTGAAGTTGAAGTTTATCCCGGTAAGCTTACACCACTACATTGCGGACTATCTCAGCAGACAAGGTACAGTACACCACACATACAGCCAAATCATCTCGGCCGGGCTCCCTGAATTATTCATCTTTCATGCTCTCTATTTTACATACAAGAAAAATTACAATAATAAGTTATAATACCTTGAAATACGATGTAACAAATTAATGTTTGTCACATGACAAATTACACTGCTATCATGACAAACTAATTTTGTTGCAATACAAATAAATTTTGTTGCAATACAAATTAATTTCGTTACATTACAAATTATTTTTCCAATTTGTCAAATAAGACACTTTTTCATGACAAAATATAATTAGTCATTACGTGCATACATGACAAATTATTTAGTTGTAAAGACAAATAATTAATTTATTATATAAGACGGTCTGCATGATGACAATTGTATTTTTGTCAAATGACTAAATAATGTTTTCAGTGTAGGGCATCTAGATAATCCCTTTAACATCCTTTGCGCTTAAAAGCAGTAACTGTCATGACATTTTACATAAGGCCATATTACACCAAGTTTGAATAAATGTATATTTTAATACCATTAGTAGAAACAAATCACATGTTGTTGAACTGTATTTAAAAATATTTGTATGTGGAAATGTTACTCTTGTAAGCAAGAAAATAAATAAGCTAATATGGTACTTCGCAATGTGAAATTAAAATTTGAAGAAGCATCAATTTCAAAATTTCAAGAAAGAAATGGGGAAAATGTTATGGGAATTTCAAAAGCTACGCACGCGGTCTTCTGAGACAAAACTTCTTCTTCTTTTTTTGTGTGGGGGGGGGGGGGTCCACTGATAATTTTTCTTCATACTAATTCCACATCGTTCGAAATTCGTCATCTTATATCCACCTATTACCAATCGTGTCAATTATTTCAGGGGTTTGAATCGCTAGTTGGTAACTGTATGAAGTTTGGCATCTCAGCCACGCGGCCCGCATGACTTAATTATTATCATCAGACGGGTGCCCATCCTTCCGTTCCATGAAAATATCGTGAATAATGATAATAATATCACGGATTCCGACACACGTTCAACTAAGAACAATTTCATTATTTTTTAAAACATTTTAAAATTTTATTAACAGCAGCAATCATACTTTTTCCTTTTTGATACCGCAGGTATTGGAATAAATTTATTCAGATCCGGAGGCTTCATCCACAATGGATCATAACGAACAGATAACATACAATCGCCAGGATACGACCCGTGATAACTTGAAACGAATCTACCTATGGGCTAACAATCGATCTTTAGGAACAGTGTTTTTAAAATGGCTAAGCAACATCGAGCAATCTCAGATCATCAACGGGATATATACGTCATGTTTCTTCTATGGCCCCGAATTTAAATGTTCCAGTATTTTTCGAGAACATCTGAGTGACAAAGCAAGTGAAACGTCATTGTCTGATTTTCCACTGGTTTATGATGGATCTACCTGTACCTACCACTGGGCGAAGACACAGCTGGAATGCGACTACCCGGGGAAGAAGTACCTGATCTGCAAAGATTTGCCTTATACTCTCTGCGGTTACCATGAACTAATTCCTCACGGATTCCGACACACGTTCCTAATTCGCCATCCGTACAAGATGTTTCCGTCCATGAAACGGACATTCGGGAAGATGTTTCCTACTTTACCACTGACGGAGGTAATAGATGATTATTACAGCGGTTTGTATAACTATAAGGAGCAGTATGAAGTCTTGAAGTACTTGCGGGAACATCCGGAAGTAGGTGACTCAAATCCTATTGTCATTGATGCAGACGATCTTTTAAATTATCCCGCCCGTATCCTTTCCCAGTATTGCCAAGCCATTGGCATTCCGTATACAGACGACTTGTTGCAGTGGAAACCCGGACGCGGCGTCGTTAAGAATTGGAAGATATCGCGACAGTTGTGCGGAGGCGGTCTTCACGGTGGTGAATGGGGATTTTATAAGACCGCCATGGAGAGTTCACATTTCATGCCTCCCAAGAAACTACCAGAGAGAAACGAACTTGACGACGACGTCTTGGCGTGTGCAGATATTGCCATGCCATTCTATGATATGATGTACAATATGCGCACCATACGGCCATGATAGAGTCTCTACTCTTTGAGTATGCACGTAACTGACAGACTATTTTATCAAATTCAGGACAAGCCGTTTCATGTTTCATACGATATTTTATTCTATAGAATGTAACGATAAAATGTACACAATTACATTCAGGTCTGCCAAGAAATGAACAAACGCGGTGCAGTAGTAAGGTTTCTTATAATCAAAACAAATAATTGTCGATCACACACAGACAACATAACAATATTGGCCCAATATTGGCCAAATATTATAGTTTCATTGGCCCAATATTGGCTTTCAATATTGGCGCAATTTTATTTGCACATTGGCCCAAGCTTGGCGCAATATTGGCACTCGCTAATATTGGGCCAATATTGGGTGATCATGGAAAAATATTTGGTAAGAAGAATTCTATCTTTATATTGTTTCATTTCCCCCAAAGAGGAGTGAGCGGATCCCGGACCAACCCGTGGCCAGGACCAACCGTGTTGGCTAAGGGCAAGCCCAGGACAAGTGACTGGACAAGACACAGGACAAGGCACAATATCCTAGCCAAAAGGCCGGGAAGCGATAACTTTTAATTTCTACACCACGTCAGAATTTGTATATGAAATCAATGGTGTCATTTTCCGCCCCTGGTATATTGTGCCCATTATTGGACCAATATTGGTTGCAAACATGATGCCAATTGAAGAGCGCCAATGAAAAACCAATATTGGTCCAATATTGGTTGGCAACATGATGCCAATTGAAGAGCGCCCATGCCAATATTACCAATGGGAACCCAATATTATGCAAGATAATGCCAATGTTGGGCCAATATATGTTGTCTGGGCAGCGTTGTGATCCAAACGCTCGTGTTCATCCAAAGGTTTAACGCGGTCTTGTGACGCACTGTATTCCACAACTACAGACGCACAACGCAGTCGTGGTCACGCAAATGTTGCAAATCACTCCCTCGCGTACTATAGTACGCGAGGGAGTGATTTGAAATAATTTGTTTTTATTATAGTGTAATATATATGGGTATGTCCATGAAGTTGGGCAATTTAAGAAATTGTGCTGATTTGTGTAGGATAAATGCATTTTCTGACAGTTTGCCTGAAGTTTATTTTCACAAGTAATATAATTTAGAAAGACCTCATACTAACATTTTTTATGCTTCATTAATAGTTGGTGTCCGGCCCTTTTTTAGTCAAAAAAGTGTGACATGAAAATAGAAAAAAATGCAAAACATAATTTTGTAAATATAAATGTCATAAAATCATAAAATTACTACATAATCTATGAATATATGTTCCAATTCACCTTTAAGTAGATTATGACAGAACAGAAATCGGCCAATTTGATATGACGTCTTCGGGAAATTGCCATACCTATGCTACAGAAAGGAGTCCACCCCAAAAAAGCATGTAGCATCGGTATTTTATGCTCACCAACAACACAGATGACATTTGAACCCACTGATTTTGGGTCCTAAATTACCGTATCACATTCATAAGAAAGTTTGAACAACAACTGTACCCATAGATGATGTTATTTTTAAATTATTTGAGGAAACGTCACTGATTTTTAACGAGGTGTCCGGTGTAGCAAAGGTACATTTACAATGATTGCCCCTCTCAAGTAAAAAGATCCTTTCACATACTGAAATGAATGGCTCCCTGCAATTAAGTGTTTTACTAGAGGTTCTCATTGGGACCAGTTTTGGGGTAATTGGTTTTATTAAAGACAGCAAAAAAACTGAAAACAAGCGAGGTGTCCACCTGTAGTGCCGGTATTACCATGTAGCTTAGGGACAAGGTAATTAGTTATGATGGCACCCATAATTCTTTTTCAAATATTTCAATTCTACTTAAAAATATATGGGAAATAACATAACATGACAGTTTTTAGTGAGATAACTCACAATATTTGATACCATTTTTACCAAAACAATGTACCTGATGCTACATGGACACTGTGTCCATGTAGTGCCGGTAATCAAGTACATGTAGATATTGGGTATCAAATTAAAAACATTCTATACATCACTCTTATTTTTAGTAGTAATTGTAGTGGCTATTGATATAAAGAGGAAGTGAAATGTGTCTTACTTCATTTTATGTTAGTTATCTGTAAAACAATAGAATTTATACCTATGCTACAGGACATGGTGTCCATGTAGCATCAGGTAAATTTCTTGTATGTTTAGCCGTATGGACAGAAGCTTTTACTTTTATTTAATTGTAATGTTACTAAATCAGTTAAACAGTTATCAGTGATGATAAAATTATACAAAATATGTCTGTCAGAAGCAATCCTTATTGATTACAGACATAAATACTACATCAAAAAGGCTTGAACCAAATTACCCCACAACCCTCAATTTGCAAAGCATCATATCACTTTTTGTGATGTAGAGTAGTATCAATTGTGTGCTTTTATGAATCTGACCATGAAAGTGCAATATAAATCTATATAAGAATGGTGAGTAACCTGAACTATTTAAAAATAATGCAAGGGAGAAGTGTCAGAATGGTGTCCATGTAGCATAGGTATTTTTACCATAATAACCTGAAACTAACCTGCAATCAATGATTATTTTCATACTTGAGAGGAAAAAGTTCACTATTTTTCAAAAGTATGGATATTGTCGGACCTAAAAATAATATCAGATTAACAATTGAACAATTTTGAAATTTTGACCTCATGTCACACTTTTTGGCCCAACTTCATGGACATACCCATATATATACTAGCGGCGTACCCTCGCTAGCTGAGTATTATATCTAAATTAGATATCTTCATAATTTGTAGCAAAATGGGCATAGACAATGAGTTCAAAATTGTAGATCCCTGATTTATTTATTTTTCATTTGAAATAGACTTTGTTCACAGAAATCTGAGTTTTGTGGTATTTTTGAATCTCGGAAATACCCCCATTTAGAATGGAAACAATGATGTTATAGTTACCCCGTTTGTTGGAAGTGGCTCTTTTTACTTCAGGCTTTTCTTCCATCTTTTCCATGTTTTCTAACTTTCATTTCATTCAGCCAGAATGCTTATAGGATTTTTAAGCCTGGCCCGAGCATTTTGCTTGAGCCTGGTCCCTTCAGGACCCAAGCGTGTGTCCGTACGGACCGACGGTTTAAACAAACAATCAAACAAACAAACCCCCAAAATGTGCAGTACCAACCCCATACCCCATTATAGTGTATACATGGTATAGAAGATAGTGTGCGGTTAGTGGTTAACATGATCAAAGCGTACATGTATATAGGCTATTGTGAAATAGCAAGAGGTCCTTGATACTCCGGTGCCCTTAATCCTAATATCGGTGCCACAGCGCCCTTAATAATCCAGGGATCTTCATAAGGCCTACCCAGAAACGCTAAATATTATTATAGGTATCACATAATAAGACATGAAATAACCACTCTGGTAGGCCCTTCCCCTTAAAATCCAGTTATCACAGGTACCCTTAATATTCCATACTCCAGGTACCCAGTGTACCCTTATAATCCAGACAGGCCCACCCACCCCATGTTTTCATACACACGTGTAGGCTTAGATTTCTTAACCCCCTTCGCGGACGCCCGGCCCCCCTTTAAGTTGCCGCCAAGTCTCTCATAGAACACGCCGCCGCTGTATTAAATAAATTTAGTTTTATAGTGGGTCTTTCATAGTTGGCGGGAGGCGGGTTCTCACACCATGATCACTTTGTACCCACCCAGTTCAGTGTTAGCCATCCGTTTATTTTATTTTTCGGCTTATTGACATTAAATTATTTCACAAGTAGGACTATTTCTGCATGCATATTTTGCTCTAACAGAGTAACAGTTCCTTGTTTATTTATAATAGGCCTCAGCGTTCGCGTTAAGTGGTTGCCCGGTTGCCCGGGACACCCAAAATTAGCACCGGGCAACCAACATGTACTTATTTCGTTGCCCGGTGGGCAACCAATTTTTTTACAAGAAGTGAAACACTTAACACATGCATTTAAATATTTTACAGAACTGTGAATGAAACAAAATCAGCTAAAATAATAATTATATAATCCAAGTTTCATAGGAAAAAATATCAATCTATCATCATTGTACTTCCATGATCTCATTTTGGCCTTATTAATTAGTACATGTATCCTATACCGTATGCGTGGTAGCCGTAGTCTGTATACTATTACATGCAGATGCAGCACTTAGCTGTGATACGAGACTTCCATCCATTGAATTGTCAACTCAACATTTACATTTATATCATGTACTACAATAAAAATATCTATATCTATAAAAACTTGAACTTGAATATACATGTACTTACAATTACATGTATATTCAAGTTCAAGTTTTTTGTGGTCGAGATTCTCAATCTCAATATGTTTATAGTAATAGCTCCAAAGCTCCAATAACAGAAACTTCTGAAACTGAAAGAACAAAAGTTTGAAAATAACAAGATGATGATGGTGTGAGTGACGGTGATGTGATTACTTAGTATTAGTAACATATTCATGTTTTAAATGACCGTTATAATTGTGTACATTATAACAACTGTGACTTCTAGCGCGGCGCATAATCGCATTGGGTGTAGATTACTAAGTTAAACAAAATAAGCACATAAAATACGGGCAACCAAAAAATCTGCCGGGCAACCATAATTTCCTGCTTGGTTGCCCGGCGGGCAACCAGATTTTTTTCCTTAATTCGGACGCTGATAGGCCTATCCCCCATGTATAATATGATATCACTGTTTTCTGGCCTATCTATGTTTTTATATAGCGCGCCCTGCCCGTGGCCCGCGTTGTGGATGGATCCGCGATGGGACTGAGGCACTTTCGTATAAACGCATTTTCCTTGTCACTATTATTAACACATGTTATCTTGGATGCAGGCCTACGGTTTGCGCCTTATACGGTTTGCGCCGGCTCCCAGTTCCTTCAAAGGGGTTCCTGTATACCAGGGGTGGGCAACCTACGGCCCGCGGGCCGCATGCGGCCCGCCAGTGGGTTTTTTGCGGCCCGCGAGATGTATCAAGACAAATAAAAAATAAATCCATTTTATACATCATCACAAACACGAGCGAGCTGCTTAGCATTTATCGGCGCAAATGATGTTCCTCAACGTGCGTATATTTTCCCCATTAATTGTCATCTGTCAGTAGCATAACCAGAGGGGTTGAGGGGCGATCACCCCTCCCCAATATTGACGTCGTGTCGGTTGAGATTGGCACTGTCGGTTCATTTGACAAGAGGAATCATGGAATTATGATGGCCAAAAGTATATCCAGATGAAAAAAATTCGCGCGCGTACACCCAAAATGCAATATTATTTAGTAACGGCTTGTTTAGAGCCAATATATACCAAAAAAACCTCAATCGTGCCAAAAATAAGTGTAAAGTCGACAATTTTCGCGCGCTACGCGCGCATTGCTTGACTCAAAACAATCTTGTCGGTTGACTTTCATTCTTGCCCCCCCCCCCCAATATGAAGAACGCCACTGTCATCGGTACTGTATTGAGATTATTTTTTGGGTGAAGATATATTATTAACATGAGTAAGCACCGTGACACAAATCAAAGGTTTGAAATCAACAGCAGGCCATTGCTACAAAATTTGGCTAGGTGCGGCCCAGTCAATTTTCACTCCTTATATCTGGCCCATTCATTCAAAAAGGTTGCCCACCCCTGCTGTATACCCTGGCTGTATGATTGACTTCTTTTTTTGTGTCTCATCATGCCGTTTTCTTGTACTTTTAGTAGGCATAGCACACATAACATTCAAATGATTGAGACATGTACAAAATTGGATTCCAATGAAAGATTGCAATGAAAGAATTATGACAATCGGTCAATGCATTCTTGTGGTACGGTGTTTTGAGATACTCGGAAAATGGCCGAAAACCTGCCAAAAACAGTAACAATGCCCACAAATATAATTTATCAGGATTTAGAGAGCTCAATTTGTTAATAATGTAACATTCAAAACACCATTTACACATATTTCTTTAACAATTGAATATCTATATACCATGTTAAATTAAAAAATATGGTAAAATTATATTTCATTAAGCTAAAATAACCTAGTGAAATTAGTCATTTTGACCAGTTTTACTGACTGCAATCAAAAAAGTGACTAAGTCCAGCTAATTAATATGCGTAAATGTTATAAATCCAGATGTGAATGGTGTATTGCAATCAAACTTGGTATTATGGCTAATTGTACGATACCCAATCTTTTAAACTATAATTTAGTTTCATAAGCTCATTAAATATGCAAATTAGCTAATTATCTATTCAAGTCATTGATATGCTAATGAGCAATGTCCGACAATTTTTTTCCCATCATAAGAGTGATCGGTAATAGATATATAACATGTATACCCAATTTGATTGACAAATATTGATGGATTTAGAAATTAAACAAGCTTTTCCATTTCTTAAATACCCATATTCAAATTCTCAGTCTTTTCCTCACAGGAGGCACTCAAAGGATGCAAAAACTGAGCATATCACTAAATTGATTGAAGTGTTTAGTACAATATCTCAGGTTAGGTTTATTTAAATCGGCCCAATATATTCAAGTTCAGAGCCAATTTCAAAAATTGGTAAAAACAGTCATAACTAAAAAACCTGATGATAAGTATTTATACCTGGATCAAGGTTATATAGTCCAAGGTCATGACTACCATATATGGCAAGCTCACTGCCATGCAGGGAGTGCCTCTTGTGAGGATAATTAATTTTATATAGGGATGTTTTTCAAAGTAGAGCTGCATACATTATATGAAAAGATTGTTTTGCATAAGAGCTTACAGACCACTCCTACATGTTACTCATTTTGCATGATTAAATAATCCAAATATTGTATGGCTGTCTTCATAACTTGGATTAGTGCATCCATGCACGCCAATTGAGGCAACAATACAAAACCACATTCCACATCCTGAATAGCCATCCATTCAATAATGCAAAATGAGTAACAGGTATAGTCTATCCATCTGAGACCGATCTTCCAACCACGTGACTCAGCCGTTCCATTGACTGGGAGAGGAGGCTATTTTCTGACAAAAATATCGATGGAATCAGTAGAGTGAAAAACGGCCACAATAAAAAATAATTATGTTATCCACCTACTTTTATCATCATAACCCAAGTTGTGCCATGAGAGTCAGTTTAATTGGCTTTGCAAAGACAGGAAGCTTTCCCTTCCCAATTTCCTCATTTCAAAAAATGCTTTCAATTTGGCAAGCGCTGGCTGCATCTCATCTTTAATGGTCTTATTTGGTGCCATTTTAAGCTCTACTGTACTACAGGCCTCTATGAACAGGTAGGCCTACATGTAGAGTGATAGACCCCGATGAAGACAACCTTTCATTTTATAAGTCAGAAAATAAACTTTATTTAGTTTGTCAACGTTCAAATTGTATAATATTTGTTTGAATATGAAAATCATACCTTTCTTGATACCATATCATTGTAAGCGTATTTGTTTCTTTCTATACTTAACAAGGAAATCTGATTGATTCGGATACGGTCATACGGAGATTCATATCAATTTACAACCATTTTATCTTACTATAGGCCCGGCCAATCCGAGTGAAAATATACATTATTTATTGTTGGAAATATTACAAGATAGCAAATAAAAATTAAATGTGGCCTCCTACAATATGCTAAATGTTAAAAAGTCCATCC
Organism: Ophiura sarsii; assembly: GCA_035610835.1. NCBI lineage: Eukaryota > Metazoa > Echinodermata > Ophiuroidea > Amphilepidida > Ophiuridae > Ophiura > Ophiura sarsii. Next base: position 64,775,744 of record CM069449.1, read on the forward strand.
CTTTCGATCTTTTTCAGCTTTGTGATTCTATTCATATGCCGAAATCATAGGTGACGATTATTCAAAGTCCATCACTTTCGATCCTATCCAGCTTTGTGATTATATTCATAGGCCGAAATCACAGGTGACGATTTCAAAGCCTTTTGATTTCAGATAATGCGCAAATGGTTCGATATTTGTCTCTCTTTGAATGGTACACTAGACGTAGCTGCTATGTGCATGTGTGTGATGAGAATAATATGCATTGGAACAGTGTTGTGTGTGTTTGCATAAGGCAGCTTAGTTGTTTCAATTCACATTATAGATGAGGTTCGACCGGAGGTTCGAATAAAATGGGATCCTTCGACAACTAGCAAATATACGCCAGAAGACAGCACATCTTATTTTTACTCATCTCCCCTGCCCATCCGAGCACCAAAGATCGCTCTCAGATGGATAGACTATAGAAGTGGATGTAGGGCTTTATGCAACACAGCTTTTCATATGTTGTTGTTCACTGGTGTAATGCTCCCAGTGGCAGACTCTGTGTGTGTGCATTGTGCTATGCCTACTATTAGTAGGTATAGCACATTCGCTACACTAGGGTCTGCCACACAGAGTGTGTGCACACTCAGGTGAATTTACTTGTTTTCAGGCAAAACTTAATGGACTGGTTTGAAAAAACTTAATAATTTATAAATGTACACTCTTCACCATTAATTAGATTGATCTCTTCTCTATCTGAATCTGAAGTTTGATGATTATTCTACACCTGGAAGGTTTTTTTATTTTAAATATTTGCAAGTACTTTTTATGCCTTGCCTGAAAGTCACACACTTGGGTCCCATTGACAGCCCACACTAAGCATTGCAGCTCAGCATTGAAAAACACCCATACCAATAATTGACCATTCTGTTATGATGCACTCCTTATTTGGCACTGAGCTTGCTATATATGGTAGCTATGACCTCTCTGTACATGACCCTGGGTCATACATATCAATCGAATGTTATTCGGCTGAGTTGTAGCTAGTTACATAATGTTTGGGAATTTGCTCTAAATTTTGATATAATTGCCCGATTTGAAAATTTGAAGGCCCAATTTGAAAGGTAGAAGGTACCAGATGCTAGTAAAAACTCTCTACTTGGCTGATACGCTTAGTTTGTATATCCATTGAATGCATCACACCAAAAAAAGACCCCAAAACACAGAATAAGCTTATTATGGTAGCTTACTGCAGACCTCTCCACAGCAATTGCACTGATCGATAGCAACATACTGGAAATGGCTAGAGAATATGTTCAGGAATCAACTTATGTAAACAAAATGCGAATCAAACTGACATAATTTGCATATATGCAAAATTTGAATACACAATGAGCTCATTTGCATATTTAATGAGATAATTAACTAAATTTTACATTTTAATATACGTCTTGTCACAGGTAAACAGTATACCAAAGCTCATCTCTCTACTGCTTGTAGAACTTCAGATATTCACGTTACGCATATTAATTAGCTGGACTTGTCTTTTTTTGACGATTTTCAGAGTTGCGATTATGAATTTTGAATAAAATGGCATATTCTGGAGTCTGCTGTACAAATATGAAATAAATATCATGTCTGATTTTAATAGAAATGGATAAACCTATGGCCAGTACCTTGCATCTGTGTTTCGTAGCTACTGTATGTACATAGTTTTATAATTAGAAGGGTGTAAACTTGCTACAATGTCAGTTTTGACCATAAATGGCACTTTTTGGCAGATTTCCGGTCATATCTTCCAATAATCAATGGACAACATCTTGAGAACCGTACAACCTTTTTGCATGATTTTTTTGCCAAATTTCTACTTTTGCAATTATCTACAACATGAGACTAATTTTGTACACTTTCAGTGCATTTGATTTTTTTGGGTGCTATACCTACTATTAGGGTCTGCATATGGAGCACCGGATGCTTGCCGCCTTTACTCTTACCACATAACAAACTACGATTTGCGCCACTAACGCGTGTGCACCTACGCGTGTTCCAGTTACGCCCGATTACGCGTGCGCCGGCAATCGGCGCCTGACTACGCGTACGCCGGCAATCGCCTGAATACGCGCGCGCCGACAATCGCCCGATTACGCGAGTTGTGCGCCGACCATCGCCATGGCGTGCTCAGCGTATACGCGGCGCGTATCAATAACATAGCAACGGGCCAAAAAACCTCAATTTTCACGAAATCTAACCTAAATTTAAAAAATCAAACATAAACTGGTTCGTCGTGGGAGTGGGACCCATACGCACTCGCACAGAAAGTTTGAAGTCAATCGAAGGTGCGGAAAGTGGAGAACATGTCAGGACAAAAATCGTCAACTCCGTATTATATTATAGACTAGCGGCGTACCCTCGCTACGCTCGGGCACTCATTTATTATCTAAATTAGATACCTTCATGCAGGCCCGTAACTAGGGGGGGCCCCCCCAAAAAAAACAAAAAAAATCTGAAAAAAGGCCTTTTTTTGTACCAATGTACCTTTTTTTTGTACCAATGTACCTTTTTTTGGTGCTAATGTACCTTTTTTTTGTGAAAACGCCCCCCACCCACCCCAATTTTCCGAAAAACGGCCCATTTCCAATTATGTAAAGCATTTTTTCGGGCCGTTTTGGACTAAAACATGTCCCCCCCCCCCCCCCCCCCACCCGCTCTCAAAATTGTCTTAGATGACTAAAAAAAAATTGGGGGCAACCTTTTACGATTTTTTTGGTACCAATGTACCTTTTCCAAAAAATACGCCCCCCCCCCCCCCCCCCCCCCCCCTTAAAAAATCCTGCTTACGGGCCTGCCTTCATGATTTGTAGATAAATGGGCATAGATAATGAGTTCAAAATTGTAGAGCCCTGAATTTTTTTTTTTTCTCATTTGAAATAGAATTTGTTCACAGAAATTGAGTTTTGTGATATCTTTGAATCTCGGACCCAATTTCAATACCCCATTTAGGAGGGAAACAATGTTATAGTTACTCCATTTGTTGGAAGTGGCTCTTTTTACTTCAGGCTTTTCTTCCATCTTTTCTAACTTTCATTTCATTCAGCCATCATGCTTTTATAGGCTTTTTAAGCCTGGCCCGAGCATTTTCATTTTGCTTGAGCCTGGTCCCTTCAGGACCCAAGCGTGTGTCCGTACGGACCGACGGTTTAAACAAACAAACAAAGAAACAAACAAACCCCCCAAAATGTGCAGTACCAACCCCATACCCCATATAGTGTATACATGGTATAGAAGATAGCGTGCGGTTAGTCGTCAACATGATCAAAGCGTATAGGCCATTGTGCAATAGCAAGAGGTCCTTGATTCTCAGGTGCCCTTAATCCTAATATCGGTGCCACGGCGCTCTTAATAAGGCCTACCCAGCAACGCTAAATATTATTAGATATCCCATAATAAGACATGAAATAACCACTCTGGTAGGCCCTACCCCATACATCCTTAAAATCCAGTTATCACAGGTACCCTTAATATTCCATACTCCAGGTACCCAGTGTACCCTTATAATCCAGACAGGCCTACCCACCCCCATGTGTTCATACACACGTGTAGGCCTAGATTTCACAACTCCCTTCGCGGACGCCCCCCCCCCCCCCCCCACTCCATACATCCTTAAAATCCAGTTATCACAGGTACCCTTAATATTCCATACTCCAGGTACCCAGTGTACCCTTATAATCCAGATAAGTCTTTCATAGTTGGCGGGAGGCGGGTTCTCACCATAATCACTTTGTACCCACCCAGTTCAGTGTTAGCCATCCGTTTATTTTATTTTTCGGCCTATTGGCCTTAAATTATTTCTCCAGTAGGACTATTTCTGCATGCATATTTTGCTCTAACAGTTCCTTGTTTATTTATAGGCCTATCTATGTTTTTATAAAGCGCGCCCTGCCCGTGGCCCGCATTGTGGATGGGTACGCGATGGGACTGAGACACTGTTGTATTAAATCATTTTCCCTGTCACTGTTAACACAATATATGTTATCCTGAATGCAGGCCTACGGTTTGCTTCTTATACGGTTTGCGCCGGCGCTTGCTCCCAATTCCTTCAAAGGGGTCCCTGTAATCCTGTATACCCTGGCTATATGATTGACTTTTTGTTGTTGTCTCATCATGCCGTTTTCTTGTACTATAGGGTTTGCACTATGGAGCAACGGATGCTTGCCGCCTTTACTCTACCACATAACAAACTACGCTTTGCGCCACTAACGCGTGTGCACCTACGCGTGTTCCGGTATCGCCCGATTACGCGTGCGCCGGCAATCGGCGCCTGACTACGCGTGCGCAAGCAGTCGCCTGAATACTCGCGCGCCGACAATCACCCGATTACGCGAGTTGTGCGCCGTCCATCGCCATGGCGTGCTCAGCGTATGGGCAAAAAAATACGCAAAAAAATGGGCACCTCCGTATTATATATAAGATAATTATATAACAAAGAAGCTGCGTCGGCATTAAATAATATCAAATAAATAATAAAGTAGAAATAAATAATAAATGAAGTCAAAAGTGAAGAAATGCCGTGATAATATAATTTATTGTACAAATTTTCGGCCATCGGCCTTCATCGGGTACGGTAGATTGAATTGTTTACATTCTACACCCAAATTCGTAAGGAGCCGAACGCCAAACATACGCGTGCGCGTGGACAAAAAACGCGGGCAAAATACACGTGCGGGAAATAACGCGCACGCGCTGCAATTAAAAGCAGGGGATGGCGGACGGCTAGACACGAAATGCATTGAAGCTGACATTAATGCCATTTGGGTGCAGAGTGCCGAGAGAGTGAATAAGTCGTTGTTCTCTCTCTTTCCTGTCTTTATCGCTTCCATGGCATTTGAACAGTCCAGCTATTTTGATGTCTTTGTTTAAATCATGATTGTGAAAATGTTGCGCAACTGGTATGCCAGGTAGTTGGATGCGGATGGACCTTAGGTGCTCCGTAAAGCGGTATGCCATGCGTCTCTTGGTTTCCCCAATATACAACATGTTGCATCTCGTACATATAATGGCATAAACCAAGTTCTTGGTGGTGCACGTGAACTCATAAGAAACCTTTAGTTCACCGCTGGGTCCTTTGATGTTATCTCGCGAGGTTACATGCTTACATCAAAATAGCTGGACTGTTCAAATGCCATGGCAGCGATAAAGACAGGAAAGAGAGAGAACAACGACTTATTCACTCTCTCGGCACTCTGCACCCAAATGGCATTAATGTCAGCTTCAATGCATTTCGTGTCTAGCCGTCCGCCATCCCCTGCTTTTAATTGCAGCGCGTGCGCGTTATTTCCCGCACGTGTATTTTGCCCGCGTTTTTTGTCCACGCGCACGCGTATGTTTGGCGTTCGGCTCCTTACGAATTTGGGTGTAGAATGTAAACAATTCAATCTACCGTACCCGATGAAGGCCGATGGCCGAAAATTTGTACAATAAATTATATTATCACGGCATTTCTTCACTTTTGACTTCATTTATTTGATAAGATAATTATATGATATTCTTGAACAGCTAAGAACATTTAAGCAAACCCCATTGTTTCTCAGAGAAATCGGTGACATTTATATGAGACAATATAAATCGGGTATTTATAATAGGTAAAGCTTAAATTTATTAGTGTGACCAATCTCACGCAAGTGCGTGGTGGTAAATAACGGGTTTGTTCCATAACGCGCACTTCTGCATGCGTCTACTACGCTTCTCCTGCATGTTTATGCGGCGCAATACGCTGACGGATGGCGCACTCACCACACGGGATTGGAGGGAATATTTGTGTGTTATTCGATACTAACAGGGATAAAAGTTGACAAATGTGGCCAATAAAAGGTACATAATAATAATAATTATAATAATAACAGATAAATGTTATGACTGTTGAAGAATGAGAATGAGATTAAAAATGTTAAAGGTTTTATTTTTAGACCGTACCCGTGTTATACATGTATTGTCTGACATAATGCGTTCGGTAGTATCATATTTTGCGTAGAACAACTGCGCCTGTTGTTTTCCTTAATATAATACTAATGTCCGCATTTAAGTCAGGCAATATAACACGGGTACGCCTACGATTATAGGTCATTCATTACTTCATGAATAATCGCGATAGCTGCGTATCAAGTGCGTTCCAATCAAACTAATCATTAGATGATAACACGCACGCCGAGCGCAGGTTACTAATAATTGCCCGAATGTACTGCGCCAAAGTGTTCGATTGTTTTGCTCATTGACCGACCAATCAAATTAAAGCCTCACGCCCCTAAACTGAATATTCAATGAGTTATGAGGAAACACGATTAAAGCTTAATTCTGATTGGTTGAATTATAAAAATGTTCATGAGGGGATGACCCGACTTGGACTGTTTCAATAACTAAGAAGGGGTGGACAAAATAAACAGAAAACTAATTAATATATTAGCGCAATTATATCGGGACAAATCAACGATTTGGATAAATATGCATCTTTTTCAGTAATGAATGAGAATAATGACTGCTTAATAGTGTAGTCTGGTACGGTAGATTTAAGGCCTTATCGTGACATTATTGATACAGCTCTATAAATTGATACGTATATTATTATTTCGGCTGTACTACACAATTTAGGAAGGGGTGCCAAAAATGTTGACCATGCGATGACGTCATTTTTCGTGAAAATGTCATAATTGCGATTCGTATATAACCCTTTTCAATCTTTCGTCTTTATAAATCAATAAGAACCATCAATTTTGTTATGTATAGGCTCATATTAAAGCTAACAAAATTGTCTATCGCACAGTACCCATTTTGACAGGTTTACATGAATTTAACATACTTTATTTACTATAGGAATAACATAAAAAACATAAAATAAATAAAATTTATTTCACCGATATGGCGTTTTCCTTTTAATTTCTCTTGACCCAATAAAGTATTATAAATGAGATCATCTAAATATTTACCCAGATAGTATATAAGCATTGTGTGAAAAAATAAATGATCTATGTCTTATGCTTCAAGAGCTATAACATTTTAAAGTTGATTAATGCGAACACAAATAAGGCCACAATGTGACGCATGACGACCACCAGTATCTTCCTTCTTTTTGTATAACACATTTAACAATGCGCATTTATCCCATAGATTAATGTACGTTGTTATATTCACATCAGGAGCTTTTGATAATTCAGATTATGACCCAACATCTACACATTATTGCTCAAGGCTCATTTCACGGCAAGGGAATTAGTATCTTTCAATTTCAAACCACGTTCAAACCAGGTATTATGTAGGGAACCCATTGTGATAGAATCAGATCTTCCATCAAGTAAATACTCTCTACCTGACAGTTTATACTACTGTGCCCAGCGCACACGCAGTGTCTTGCAAAGTTTCCAATACTTCTGTTCCTAAGGTCACCCTTACTGAAGTGGAAAATCAACTACGTATGGCAAAGGCCGAGGAGACTAAATGGATCGAAAATTAAGCAAAACACAGCTTCAAAAAGATGACTACGTCTCATGGCATCATGGTCTGCATTCCATGCAGCGTCAGAAGCTGTGCTGGATGACCCACCTGCCATTAATGTTCTTCTGTCGTTGTTCTACGAGAAGGCTGCGACAATCGCTATGGTTAAACACGGGATGGAATTGCAAATGCAAATCACAAACTTCCTCAATCCAGGGAGTTACAGTATTGATCAACCACTATTTGCCTTGCAAAGTTTGTTCAATGGACCTGGCTGCTGACCCTTTGAGAGCAACACTACGTAGTCATGTTTGGTGGCCTACATATTTAAATGGATTTATGGAATACCATAGGGGAATTTCTAGATAACTCTGCTTGGACAACTGCCTTGTGCAAAGCAGGAGTTTAACCTCTGGCACTGCCGATTCCTTCCATAAGGAGCTCGCCTAACTAGAACCAGACATGGTCATAAAGTAACAGCACTTACTCATGCAAAACAACAAGATGCCTGGCAGCACATAGATCCTCAAGATAGTACTACATTTGTAGTATGGAAACTGATAATGGTTGAAAAGAATCCAAACTTTCAATATTGGAATATCATTCTTGAATTTGAGATCCTTGTTCTTATTTCCCCTGCGTCGATCGCACTAAAGACTTCAACCTTTATGTGGATTCCTTAGAGGCGTGGGATCCTTGGTTCTTTGCCATGGACCGATGCCCGATGGATTCCCATACACATACGGGATATGAAACCACCGAGTATTGAAGAAGATTTGAAGCGGTCCTGGTTAATTTCAAAGACAAGAAACAAATTCTCGTATAAGTCAATGGACCAAGCTCATGAACAAAACAATGCCACAATGAAAGGTCTATGTGGGGCAGTGGGACTTACGGGCAATCCATCTGCCTTTAGAAGATGGATGGTGGCTGGACCCGAGCAATTGAGGTTGCATTCAGAATTTGAGTGCTAGCTTAGTAATAATGCAGAAGATGTTAGCCTGAGTTTCAACCAGCATGAACAAGGCCTGTCTACCCAGGAAGTCTTTCAACAACAGGTCAATAGCCTTAGTTCAACAATGGGTAAACTCTCTCCGGAGGATTGCTCGGAACTTCTTGCCTTAGACACTCGGAACGTCTTGCCTTAGACACTCGGAACTGTATCAACGAGAATGTTATTTCAACTCTACATAACATTAAAGATATCGGGAACACCACGTATCGTGAATAGGGGGTAATTGTGGATAAGAATGTATCCATTCATCAAAAAATCTAGAAGAATTCAATGTCTCTTTTCAAGACATCTAAAGATATCAAAGACAAAACAGCAAGTAAAGGAAAGGAATTCGTAGAAAAGTAGGAGGCCATACCAAACTGTCCAGAAACTTTCGAGATTTTCTAAGAGATCCTAAGATCAAAGAAGAGTTGTGGAACTTCACTATTTCAAAGATGTCGACTTGTCAGTATTCTGCCACTCTGGAAGACACTCCTTGGTGCATCAAAGACCTGTTGAGAACTACTCAAATGTGGCTGCAAGAGCCAGCCATATTGTTCCCGCAGCTGGAAGTGTCGAAGAGCCGGAATATCATTTGTAGCCCTGTGCAATTGTGTGTGGTGGTGGTGGTGGTGGTGGTGGTGGTGGTAGGGGGGGATATGTAACATTTAAAAGGCGTGGTCGATGCGTATACTGGTATTTTCAGAAATAGTATGTGCACCATATCTCTGAACTGCTTCGTAAAGTTGAAAATGTGTGTGTTTTTGCATTTAACAAAGGCCCTATTGTGAGAAAAAGGTGGGCGTGGTTTATGTAAAAACTCATTATTGGTCTGTCTGTGACCTCTTATACTACAGATATGTATGAATTCCTATACTACCTATCTTCTTCAGATAAGCTTCAATTTAAAAACAGTTATTGCAGTTTTATATTGATCAATATTTAAACCCCCTTATAAGTGGCGTGTCTCATGTTACATAAATCATTGATATTATTTAGTCACAGAGTATCATGTATAGATTGTAAGCTTTAATTTGATACCAAACACGACAAGTTTACTCACAGTCAATGTAAAACATAATGTATTCATTATTTAAAAAATGGGCGTGGCCAATGGCCACAATAACAGCGTCTGATTTTTTGGCACCCCTTATAACATGATTACGTCTGTTTCAAAGAATATATGTGCCAATTTACAGAGCTGTATCAAAAATGTCACGATCCAAACCATACCAGACTACACTATAACAACTGTTTTCGTGAATTTGTTTTGAAATCCTCGGTTGTTGCTCTGGTCATTCGGAATCGCCTCAGACCAGAACAAAAACCTCTGATTTCAAAAACTAATTCACGAAAACAGTTGTTACACAGTCATTATTCTATAAATATATGCGTATGTGTTCTTTCGAGAGAAATTAGACAAATCAAGGCACGCGCGCTGATGTTGATGTGTGAATTATGGCACGAACCCGCCGGGGGAGTGCTATCGTGAGCATATCAACATTTACGCAAGTGCATTGATTTGTCTAATTTTTCGAGAAACAGAACATACGACCTAATTCATACACGACATACAAATCAAAATTCACAATTTGGGCATATTTAGTACACCAATGGACTGGGTTATTTTGCATAAAATTGTCCCAGTGAACAAATTACTGGTTTATTTAAATGTTTAAAGTAGTTTAAAGTGTCAGAATAGTTGAACATTTCTAATTTACCTATTTTACCAGCGGTAAGATATGGTGCGGTTAATTACCGGTTAAATTGCGGTTAATTAACCGACTTCGAACACTGGAGATAGTGTTATCAATACAAAGTATGAACCTTCGTATTTCCAACAATGCACTTTTTGATTTCTAAGTATGAACTATGAAGTCATAGACATAGTCATAGCTTAAAGTAAGTATACTTTGGACACTGCTTAATCAATTATTTTGCGGGAAATTTGAAAGGTTTGCAAGAAACACGTGGTAAGAAGATTGCATAACATGACACCAGAAGCAGGTAAATCCTTTTTTCTGCATGAATATGATACCTAAGATAATAGATGTAATCCCTGTCAAATTTGAAATGTGTAGGTTTAAGAGGAAAAAGTAAGGAGAAGCAATTGAATAAAAAGTATACAATTATCAGTATTTCAAATAGCCCTTTTTCATTGAAAAATGCCCAGTCAGTGAATCACTAATGTTGAGGAAAATCAAAAAAATGAGGACAAATCCAAGAAATTAACCAGTTTGGGCGATTCCATTTATAGATAGTTAACTAATTATCTGAGCTTGTTCATATGAAACCAACAGAGAATATGCGCATGCACAGACAGCAGATAATTTTGAACTGGGCCAAAAATGGCGAAAATCATGAATTTTACCAGATAAAAGATTACTGTGCCTTCAAAATCTAATCAAAAACATTGAAAAATGCTTAAATGAATGTGAATAATTATTTTGATAATCAAAATGAAGATATACGAGGGTCATTCAATAAGTTCTACCTCCTACCTCATAACTTTGCTATTATATAAGCCAGTCGTATGAAATATTCCACAATTGTAGCTTTGAATCTCAGCTACAAATTCATAGTAAATTGGTACTGGTGGTTGTACTTTTCTGGAGATGCAGTGAAAACCAGACGTCCATTTAGAGCGACGGAAACGGATAAAAAACAGCCAAATGTATCAAAAGTACATATCTCACTTTGGGGTGCAGATTTATAGGAGTACTGGAAGGAATTCATATTTACCATCTGTGGCCACATGTTGTTCAAATATGGCCACTTACCTTGTGGTCGTATTCCAGCTAAGTCTGCCATTGTGTTTAATTAGAGAATATTGTTGAGCAAAGGCCTGTGCTATTGCCACATCTTCTTTTGTTTTGGTTGCTGTTTGCGGCACACCTTTCATATGCCATATGACATGCCGATTGGCTTCAGCTCCAAAACATTTGCTCTAACAATTCGTGAAGAGCAGCTTGCAAACGTGCTGTGCTGAAAGTGTCAAGCTTGTAGAACTCCTCATTAGGGCATTGCTCCATTGCTTCAGGACTCTTTCAAACTTCCTCCTGATGTCAGAAAGCACATTATTTTGATAGACTTGTTGACAAAGTCATGCTCATTGTGGTAGTATTCTGTTTTTACATACTTGTCACCACTTTTCTGCCCAGCATCCCGGGAATAGATGTATCTAAATGTGGCAATAAAGTTCAAGTATTTCTCTATCAATTTGGCCTGTCTTTCATCTTTTTCCTATTAAAGCAAAAACATGATTTCCTCAAATCTGATATTTTGGTCAATTGCAGTTAGTACCACTCAACCGCTTACTTTCCTTTTCTCATCTCCATTAGTGTTCTTGTCTTTTCCTCTTGGTGTTGATGATTCCATTTCCTCAAAACTATATTACTCTCTAACTTGTTGGTGCCTGTGGTTTTTCTTTGGATCTCCTCAGTCCAATATTTCTTCCTCGAGGTATTCCAGGTCGTCCTCAAAAGCGTTACCTTCATGTTTTTTAGTGCGGCATTGATAGACTGAATTTCTTTTATGGCTCGGAATCCTCACTCCCCAAATGTGCTCCGTTAGTTCTACCTACACGACTCGGCTTCTTTATCGCTTTTTTTTTATTGAATGCCTGCCCTGGTGATGAATTGGAAATTTCCTCATATATGAGTTGTATTGTACCTATTTCCATGTTCTTCTGGTACATTCATAATGTAAATTCCTCCAAAGGTCTTTTCTTCTCATTTATTCCTTTTCCCTTCTTTACCTCTTCTTTTCCTTTTTTTTCTCTTTCTTTTTTCTCTCCTCATTTTTCCTCTACTTTTTTCCTCTTTTTTATCTTTCCTTCTTCTTTTTCCTCATTTAACTTTTTGTTCTCAAAGGCTTGAGGAAATTATCCTCAATTTTAACTCTCTTCCTAAGAGCGGTGCTCCCGCTCCCGCACTTTTTGCATTTGCCAACAGTTTCGGATAAAATCAGAGAACGTAGATCAATACCGGACACTGCTTCAGAGGGTCCAATGAGCTTGTCTCCAAACTCATACATTGGATTCCAAAACATGGAGTAAGAAACCGTGGAAGACCACTAAAGCGTGACACAGGATTGCAGGTAGATGAAATCAAGACAGCTATGTTGGAAAGGAAGATTTGTAGAAGCATCGTGGTTCGGGAAAATCACCCGACCTAAGTCAAGTAAGTCAGTCTCTGTAAAGAAATTAAAAGACATGGTTGGAAAGTTGAAAATGTCTGCTTTCAATCAAATGTAAATGTTATATAACAGAGAACTATTATCCTTGATTTAAACAAATCGAGGTATTGTATCTCTGCTGTTTCTTTCTTCATCATCTTTCTTTCTTGCAGACCTATCTACAAAATGCATCTCCTCCTAGCTATATCTTACATGCTACAATCACCAGACTTGGTCAGTAGAACCCCCACCTAACCTTCATATAGGGTCTTCACAGTTTGGGGTCAACGGTCACACGGGGTCAGTAGGGGTCAAAACGTGATTTTCACTTAAAATGCTTTTGCTCCTTAACGAAATGACCCAGGACCGTCAGAATCAGTTCTGAAAATTGACAAATCGTTCAACTTAGTTCAGGTCACTAGGGTCGAAATGTCAATTTTCGCCCCTTTCACTAAAAATGCATCTTGTCTCATAGGAAATGACTGATGACCGTCAGAATTGGTCAAAAGATTCCTTAAGTCCATATAGGGTCTTCAGCGATTAAAAGTGACATGTCATATGGGGTCACTATGGGTCATTGACCTATACAGGGGTAAAACTTAATACATGCTCTGATTTGGACCGGACTTATTTCATAGTATGTGGTTTGATGAGAAAATAAATAAAGTCAATCATCATAACCAGGTCAAAGGTCAAGAAGAGGTCATTAGGGGTCAAAATGTGAATCTTCAATCCATTCACTTAAAATGCTTCTTGTCTCAGAGAAAATGACTGATAACCATCTGAATTGGTCAAAAGATTCCTTTCGTCCATGCTCGTATAGGGTGTTCAGCGATTAAAAGTGACACATCATATTAGGTCACTAGGTGTTATTGACCTTTACAGGTGAAAAATTGAAGAAATGCTCCGATTTAAACCAAACTTGTCTCATCTTGTTTGATTTGATAACACAAGAACAAAAGTCAACTATCATAACCAGGTCAAAAGTCAAGAAGTGGTCACTAGGGGTCAAAATGTTCAAACCGTTCACTTAAAATACTTCTTGCCTTAGAGGAAATCACTGATGGCCGTCACAATTGGTCAAAGATTCCTTGGGTCCATTCACATATAGGGTGTTCAGCGATTAAAAGTGACATGTCATATGGGGTCACTAGGGGTCATTGACCTATACAGGAGTAAAATTGAATGCATGTTCCAACTTTCATCAAACTTATTGCATCGTATGTCTTTTGATAAGAAAAGAAAAAAGTAAATCATGACCTTGGGGTTAACGGTCACGCAGGGGTCACTAGGGGTAAAAACGTGATTTTCACTTAAAACGCCCTTGCAATTTAGTGAAATGACCTAAGATCGTAAGAATCGGTAGTCAACATGTTCCTTTAATGACCGTATGCATATGGTCACATTTATTAAGTTGGGACCCTATTGCGTCACATGCATACATTTGACACATACAAAACTATATATTCTGTGTGGACAGTATGACAAAAATGTTTTTTGTTCAAAAGAAACACTTAAATGAAGTTTATGAACATACCATTCTGGAACGAAAGCTACAATTCATTCACATTTTATTATACAGGGTGTCCAAAAATGAAGAAAACAAATTCGGCTGATTACTTACAATCTCATTTCCGTATTATGAATTGATTACAATGTTATGCCTGGCATTAATTGCACTGACATCTTGCTAACATTATACATGTAGTTAAAACCGTTGATCTATAGAAATCAGCATTGGATATTGAACAATTTGAAAACTAGTAGGGTGACGGCGATGGACATGTTAATCCTAAACACTAAAAAGTGATATTATTGTGCGGATTTGGTGGATAAAATAAGCACTTCCTAGGTAATTAATATCAATATAATTAGCAAAGATTATCTAAAATATTAAGGAACATTCAACATTAGGTCCAACTTCATTAAAACACTGCAGAGATATTGCCCTGCCCCCAGTTACCATTTGAAATGGGTAATAATCTGCCGTTGATACATTTTCAGATGGTATTTGTTGTATGTAATTAATTAGTAATATTAATTAATTGGGGATGTAATTAACACTAATTAGGTTTGATAATTACAATAATGATACTAATCACACTAATCCAATGAACTAATATACACAAGGTTTAATCATTTATTTTGCCCATCCCATTGGAAATACATATCATGCATCCTCACACGCCTCCACCGTGACTAATTTTAATTTAACGAGTTATAGTAATTAGATAAGTATTACACGAAGAAAAAGTGAACCATCATAACCAGGTCAAAGTTCAAGAATGGTTCACTAGGCGTCAAAATATAAATCTTCAATCCATTCACATAAAATGATTCTTTTCTCAGAGGAAACTGCAGTGACCGTCAAAATTGGTCAAACGATTCCTTGTATCCATGCACATATAGGGTGTTAAGCAATTAAAAGTGACATTTCATATGGGGTCACAAGGGGTCATTGACCTACACACAGGTAATATTTAAGACATGCTCCAATTTTGATCGGACTTGATGCATCTTACCTCTTTTGATAAGACAAGAAGAAAAGTCAATCATGACCTTTGGGTCAAATGTCAGGAACAAGACAAGAACCAAGGTGGCTTGGTCTTTGACCAGAGCAAAATCTAGTTGACCTTGTTTCTCATGTGAGACAAAATTGGTTCAAGAATCCAGATATTTCATGTTCATCCCTGATTCTGCACAATCGAATGACTCAACTCTAATTGGTTTATTCTTTATCTCTAAATCCCCTGACCTTCCTTTTAACCAATCATTATGACTTTTACAGACATTAGAATAAAGTGTCTGCTCTCCTTATCAGAACTTAAACTAAGTTTATCGGCAGTCGGTTTGCAAAGTTACAACATGTAGGGATAGTGTTGATAGTCCTATTTCATGAGACAAAAAGGCAACATATTGATATGCGCACTGGGAATAAACAGCAAACTGTTTTACAACTTCAACCTAAAATATACAACAATCGGTTGCAAAGATATCATTTTTCAAAGCTTGAAAAACGGCTGTTTTTGATACATTTTGCTGAAAAACATTGCGTTTTATTAGTTTGTGCTTAAGTTGCTATGAGAAATTCATACTCAAATGTTGGTATGCGTTGTAGTATAGCAGCGATTTGTTTTGCCACGTATTGAATAAGGTTATTGTCACATATTTGCTATGTAGGCCGATGTTTCTGTTTGCACACATTCCAATTGATAAAAGACAACAGTGATTTGTTTGAAACTCAATATTTCCATTAAACAATGATGCAGTAAATTTGGGTCATTTTTAAACAAAATATATGAATTTCGTGTTTTTCAATTAAAACGACATTCGCAATCAAACCCGGCTAGGTGTTTTTTCTCTTGCTTTGCAATAGTCATGATAGTTGTGTTTGGCAGCGCGCGTGGTGTGCTGGATGGCGTGTATGTACTTGAGGGAGGGGCAATGTTCGGCGGGCGGATGCGGAGAGTTAGAGGCAGTGTATTACGTTCATAAATGGAGGAAAGGTAGAACTTTATGTATACGAAATCTTAGCAAACAATGTCGGTTAGATCTAAAGTGCGCCAAACACCTTAAGGGTGTACATTGCATATTAAATTCATTTCTGCATCTTATACATCTGAGAACCATGTAATTCAGTACAGATACAACACGTAATGTACAAATACAATCATAAATCCAATTCTACTAATGACATGTAACACGTCTTTAATTTCGATACGCGAATTTGGGATTTTATATCTTAGAATCTGTGCCAAGATTTCACAGATTTTTTATTGAGGGAGACGGGTTATTTAGCTTTCTAACGAATTTTAGTTGGTTGAATTTGATTGTGATAAACATATTTTATATTCATTTGCGTTGCGTAAAAGTTAACAATTTATAAACCGAACAAGATTTGCGATATTTTCTCTTATACAAATATCAATTGAAATCCACTATTGAAAACGGTCCACACTCTAGTCCGAGCTGAGTCCGACTATCACAAAAGCCACATTTGTTGCTAAATTCGTGTAATTACCAGCGGCGGATACAGGGGGTGTGCGGAGGGGGCCCCCCCCCCCCCCCGGAAAATTTGACAATATACTTTTTTGTGTACCACTGTATCTTTTTCATAGGTAGGTTCCGTCGGTACATTTGCGAGTTCTACCATGCGATTTTTTTGCCGGTTTTGGGACGACCACATCGCTCCCCAACATGTCCTTTTCTGTTGGCTCATCATTACCTACTTTGTCCGCCCTTGAGGTTTAAAGGTAGATGACCCGATCACATTTTCGTATCACAGAATTATTTCAAACATACGGAGATTTTCATATCATATGAAAGCTCGTAATTTTCTCATCATCATACTGAAATTTGACGGCCTAAATCGGTATAATTACAGAGAAATCGATGAAATAACGTCGAATTACCGCGAATGGGGGTAACCACCGATATAGTTTGTGTACTACTCAATGGGTACAGTTCACAGCATCTTGTGCGTCTAAAATAAGAACCATTAGAGCTATGCAACTCAAACTTTGGAACACGACTTTTTTAAGGATGACCTTTCATGTAGAATAGAAAATTTCAAGTTGAAAATCGGAATGTGATCGGGTCATCTACCTTTAAGTCTCGAAGACGAAAGCAATCGCAATGTAATTAAAAAAACCTTGGCACACGAAAAGAAGACGATTTTAATATAACCGTTTTCTGTTCAATATTGAAACCATTGCAAACCGCAAGCATCTAGCTATAATTACAAGCAATTTCAACCAAACGCGTTTGTCAATGTGCTTCGTCACGCTTATACCTACTTACCGTAAACTCTCTCAATTTAAAATCGAAGTGCCGCGTCTTTAATGCCTCGTTTTGCACATTTCCCAGCTGTATATATCTCAGGTCCGTTTCAATAAAATACTCAAATCGTGTACTATACATCTTCACAGCACCTTTATTAGTTGTTGTTTGTGTCATTTCAATAAAACACACAGATCGTTGATTTGAACCTTCAATGGAGTGACTTCGTATACTATTTCTCTTCGATGAGGCATTATTGCTCAGAAAGTATTCACTGTTTACTCTCCACGACTACGTGCTATGACCGTGGAGTCGTCTAACAAAAACGACAACGCCCTAAATAAAAAAAACACCACGTTTTTATGTCAACTTTTGTGAAAAAACATCCGCCTACAACTGTACAGTTGTGGTCGGTATTCTTAGAGGCATATTGCAAATCGAATGTTGTCAAAACAAAAAGTCTGCATGAAAAAATAAACTATAGTTTAATCAGTTCCAAAAGGGCGCGGTTTTTATCTCTCCGCGCGCAAAAATAACACAAGCGTACGCGCGAGCTTATGGGTGCACACACCACTATTACAGTTAATGCCACAGCTTCCGTCGATCGCGATCACGAATGTAGTTCCTAAATAACGGAAAGAATAGTTAATATTGACACGATATGTCATTCAAAATTATTGAATTTGGTCTATATTTGTTCACTGAAGTGTACCTGAGATAATTCGAATGAAAAGAGTACATACATCTACTGTTTTATTTGAAAATATTGGCGGACGGATACACATTGGTCACAACGGGCTACAAGGTGTAATTTCGTGTTAAAAAATACTACTTCGTGTTAAAAAATACTACTCCGTATAAAGGGGGAAATGTAGAAAAATGTAGTTGGTCACCCCCATCTGAGTTTTTGACCCAGGTAAGATCTATGTGTGTTAATAAATATTCCAAGATGTCACTGAATGAGTCGCAAGGTACATGTAACTCAAGATATTGTCGTTTTACCGAGGGATCTTTCCCATAGAAACACACGTTAGCGCGTAATAGTGATGCACCCTTAAGGGATCACACCACTAAATAGAGCTCCATATGGATATGTACAAAAACACTGATATAAAACTCTGTTTTAGACCACTAAATTGTTTTGAGACCACTGTAGAGTGATTTTTTCTTAAAGATTATCACATTTCCCCACAAAAAAATGGGGAAAAAATAGGTGGGTGAGCCTGCTCGATTTCCAAAATATGCCCATGGAGTTGACTACCTCTCTGACGAGCTTGGAAATCTCGCCGTATTCGCCAATGTTTCCAGTAAAAAGCACAAATTTGAAATATCTCTCAACATTTACCTAGATGATATTCACCGTTTATAGTCAGGGTGCATGTAAGTGATGTCCCATTAATCATAATTAATAAACAATCATAGGCATGTACGCAATGGTATTACTGTCAAGTTTTTTTAATTGAGGATTTTGTGATGCATACTTTCCGATTTTAGTTTTAAACACCGTCCTTAAGGGTAGGGGAAACCCCATTTAGTGTAATGCACCCTTAAAGGGAGCACAGAGATAGTCTTTAAAACCAGGCGATTAGGGGCTTTGGGGTTGCAAAACTGGGTTTGTGTAGCATTTTATGTTAGTTTTATATTTTGAAAATACATTTTAAGTAATAATCGCAACACTTGACATTATTAAATTTGACTTTTTAATTAATTTAAGTTCGAAATTGTCAAAATACGGGCCAAACGGGCAAAATCAGTCGTGTGCTTGACCGTCGCAATTTTGGACAATTGCAATTTGTTATTGTCGTCGGACCATCATTAAAAGATACCAGTGAGCGAGATTTTGTGTGACTAAACTCAGTCTTTTTATTTAGTTTACAAACAAAACATATAACATCCATTGACATCAAACCAATCATGTCAAGCACATGACTAAAAACTCCGTTCCACGGGTGCGGTGTGGGGTGGGGGGGGGGGGGGGGGGGGGGGGGGTAGGGGATCCCGGGTCAAAACGCACCAGAAATCAAATCAAAATATCGACATCGTTTTGACCTGTAGGTCTTAGGCCTACTGACATAATTATTTCGTGAGAGTTTTGATCTATACAACTTTGTGGAGTGGTCAGGCAAATGTAGGCAATCTTATGATACAAATAGTTTTGAAAATATACTTATCATATCTAAAATTTATATAGGACTACACGACGATTGATTCAATTAAAAATCATGAATATCAACCAATAATGTGTGCCTTCGTGCATTTCCATGAACATGTCATTACTTCCTTTCCCTCGTATATTTGTGACAATTATTGCAAGTAACACCATGACCAAATGAATGAACATGCTCTGCTATGTTATAGTAAGAGTGGCGTATCATAAACGATGAAGCATAATTCAATAAGATCAAGAAACACGGCCGGTGTTGTAAAAGTGAAAGTTAATTTCTGGAAATCCCAAAATATGACAAAAATTAAGGGTTTTGATACATTGCAAGTGGGTATGTAGCTTCTTGTACATGTTGTATACCAAACGGAGTATCCAAATCAAGCACAAATTTACAATTTGATTTGAAATTTTCTGCGCTTTAATATGAAATAATGATTTCTGAAATTGGATTAAAACGGGTCTCTTTTAAACGGCACACGCACGCGTCACGAATATGATGCACAGGGCGCAGTTGCGCGCCCACGTCCTTCTGTATTCATTCTCCCAAAATTTAAGTAGATGACATGCACATTTATAGTCAGCGTGCATGGAGGTGATGTCTCATTAATCATATTAAATTAAAAACAAATCCAAGGCATTTTCACAATCGTTCTTACTTTCAAGTCTTTTAAATGTAGGATTTTGTCATGCATACTTTGCCCTTCTATATACATGATATAGTTGAGCAACACTCTTATGGTAGGGGACATCCTATAATAGTGCACTCTCTATGGCGCTAGCATTTTTGAAAACGCTTTACCCCAGTTTAAAAGGGGTGTTTCCGTAACCTGACATACTTTATCTGACACACTTTTATCTTGACAGTGTTTTTAGGCGTTTGATGAACTCCTGTAATAAACTTACCCCCTGAAATGGCTGTTCCATCAAATAAACCTACCCTGAAATGGCTATTCCGTCAAATAAACTTACCCCTCCTTTATTTCAGATGGAATAAGTTTATTAGATGAAATTTCAGAGGGAGTAAGTTAATTTGATGTAACAGCCTTTTATTTCAGAGGGAGTAAGTGTAGAACAGCCTTTTAGAGGGAGTAAGTGTATTTGATGGAACAGCCTTTGTATTCCATCAAATAAACTTACCCCTCTGAAATAAAAGGCTGTTCAATCAAACAGACTTACCCCCTCTGAAATGACTATTCCATCAAATAAAGTGACTCCCTCTAATAAACTTACACCCTCTGAAATGGCTATTCCATCAAATAAAACTTACTCCCTCTGAAGTTAATTTGATGAAATAACCATTTTAGGGGGTAAGTTTATTTGATAGAACAGCCATCAGAGGGGGTAAGTTTATTTGATGGAATAAAAAGCTGTTCCATCAAATACTCCCTCTGAAATAAAAGGCTGATCTACACTTACTCCCTGAAATAATAGGCTGTTACATCAAATAAACTTACTCCCTCTGAAATTCCATCAAATAAACTTACTCCCTCTGAAATTCCATCAAATAAACTTACTCCCTCTGAAATTCCATCAAATAAACTTACTCCCTCTGAAATTCCATCAAATAAACTTACTCCCTCTGAAATAAAGGAGGGGGTAAGTTTATCTGATGGAATAGCCATTTCAGGGGGTAAGTTTATTTGATGGAACAGCCTTTTATTTCAGAGGGGGTAAGTTGATTTGATGGAATAGCCATTTCAGGGGGTAAGTTTATTTCAGGAGTTCATCAAACGCCTAAAAACACTGTCAAGATAAAAGTGTGTCAGATTAAAGTGTGTCAGTGTGTCAGATAAAGTATGTCAGGTTACGGAAACACCCGTTTAAAAAGCGTCATTCGCGATGTTGGCATACACACGCATCACGCATACGATACACAGAGCGCCCGACGCTCCAATGAAATAATTCGCTGTTGTAAAGAGGCTACCAATTTACAGCTAATAATACAGCATCGCAACTGCTTTGTTCCGTGTGTAAATTTTTGAGTTGAGAAACTTGGGTCTGGAAGAATTCGGTGAGTCAGGTTGAATTATGACGGCGCAAGAGCATGAGTGTGTTAATTAGTGTGTTGCATGTTCACGTAATTTGTAAGAGAAATAGTCTGAATATATCTATATATATAATATATACATGGAAAAAAGTATCGCACCACTGCTTTTTTTTTGAAAAGTGCAAATGTGGCCTCGAATTTTGCCACCATGGTGTGATATTTAGCATCATTTGTTTGCGTAAGCTGTCCAACAAAATGTTGTGCAATAAAAGGGCCACATTTTAGTTTGTGACGTAATCGATGTAATGTTTTTTCAAGGCCAATGGGAAAATGCATGTTTTGTCCAAAAACATGTATGGAAAAAGTTTGGGTATAACGCGATATTGAGAGGCCCGATGATTAATCTCTAAAGTTGTACTCTTTGGTAACACAATTACGTATTCCAAGGTCAAAGGTCATCTGGGGTCAAATTAAACAAAAAAAACTCCCTTTTTCGTACGCCCAACGGTTATGGGGTCTAAGGTCAAAATAGGTCAAATTTTAAAGAAGTTCAAATGACAAAAGCAATATCGCGAAGGTGTTGACCTAGGTCAAATAAACAAAAACAAAATCAACGGTGACTAATATAATGACTATTTTAAGTTTTTAAAGTCTAACAATATCGCGTTATACCCAAACTTTGGACAAAATCATGCATTTTCCCCTTGGCCTTGAAAAAACATTACATCGATTACGTCGCAAACTAAAATGTGGCCCTTTTGTTGCACAACATTTTGTTGGACAGCTTACGCAAACAAATGATCCTTAATATCACACCATGGTGGCAAAATTCGAGGCCACATTTGCACTTTTCAACAACAAAAAAGTGGTGCGATACTTTTTTCCATGTGTATATATATACGTGGAAAGAAGAATACGTGTAACTTTCCATATTTTATTTTACTATCTCCTATCACACTAAATAAAATAAAATATGGAGTAAAGTTACTCGTATTCTTCTTTCCACGTATATATTGCTCTCTGTAAAGATCGAGCACTCTATCTGACGAAGGAAGATATTTTTAATCTACGATATATAAGATATATACATGTATGTTGGTCTTTATGGTCTGTGAGCATGGCTAGGCTATAGGAACCTTTGGTAATAACGTGTCTCGATGTTGTTGATTAATTCTTGTCTAGAATAGAAGAACAATTTATAATGCCTGCGTTTATTATCTAATGAGCCAATTTGTAATAACTGTTGAAAGAATAGGCATATGTCCTACTGTGAAGACCAGTATGCGAACAAAAGAAAGTCGTACACTTTGCTTAGGTCATTTATAGTAACTTTCGATTATTTTTTTACCAAACAGGCTAGATAGACATTTGGATGAATCTTTTAGGCACATTTTGATATCAAACATAACACCATAAACAAAGATAAACCCTAATTAGCACCATTTATAGAAAATTAGTCACTTTTCAAATGTCACATTTTCAATACACTACGCGGAAGAAAACACCAATTGTTAACAAGCACATAATGCCCTTTATGTTCGGAATCAAATATCCCGCTCACAAAGTGTACGCCCAGCGCAGGTTAGTGTACACGGCTGCTCAGTGTGATCGATTGCCCGCCGGTCAATCCTGGTTGATAACAGTGACACACACTGGGTGAACCTCGCACACACCCATTTTCCTCCCGTGTAGTAATTGAAAATGTGACTTTTGAAAAGTGACTAATTTTCTTTAAATGGCGCTAATCATGGTTTATCTTTGTTGCTAGGTGTTATGTTTGGTATCAACATGTGCCTAAAAGATTCATCTAAATGTCTATCTAGCCTGTTTGGTAAGAAAACAATCAAAAGTTACTGTAATTGACCTAAACAAAGTGTACGACTTTCTTTTGTTGAGCACTTTAGTAGTAGTAGTAACGGGAGTAGTAATGTCCAAGCATTTTGTTTTACCCCGGGGGTTACTTTCGCCAAAATCGTACGTGGATGTGCCTACCGGACTCCGAAAATGTGACTTACTCTATACCTATTTTTTGGCTAATTTCCCACCCATCAATATACCAATTTGTTAAGAAAAGCACCCATTTGGAAACAAATTGGACGCTTTTACCAAAAATGCCTCAAAATACACCCAATTTATGCCAATTGGGCGCTTTGATCTGTGACGAACCACCCCCATCGCTATACCAATTTTTGCGAAAAGGCACCCCAAAAGGTAGGCACATATACGTATACCATATCAATGTGAGAACCCCCCGGGGTTTTACCAGCTATTACTTGCAATCCTACATCTAAGTTCTTGATAATTTGTTGTACCCGACCTCGATCGATCACGTCTATGGCAAGTATATTGCACAATAGAACAGAAAAACCTGGTTTTTCGTCGATAAACCTGGTTTTTCGTCGATAAACCTGGTTTTTCGATCAAAAAAACAGGTTTTCCAAATCGAAAAACGAGGTTTTTTGACAAACTTGGTTTATCGGCTGATAAACCAGGTTTATCAAAAACTATGACAATCGAATCGATAAACCTGGTTTATCAATCGAAAAACCAGGTTTTTCGAACTCGATTGTCATAGTTTTTGAAAAACCTGGTTTATCGACCGAGAAACCAGGTTTTTCGCCGATAAACTTGTTTTTTCAACTTGGTTTTTCAATTCGCTAGAGCATACGAGGTTAAAGGTCATCTAGGGGTCAACTTTTGAACTTGGTCGGATCGTGCTTAAGGGGGCTGTCAAGTGTCGTTGTATGAATTTGTCAAGCACTGTAACTTTCAAACTATTTATGTGTTGTACATAAAAGTATACACTTTTTTGAATGAAATGAGTCGGGGAATCCATTTTTCGTATCAAAAATCGTGATTTTTATATTTTTGGCCAAAAATGCCTCTTTTTTGCCTAAATTTTACAAACAACCTAACAAAATAATTTTTAGGTAAAAAATTCTAAAATTTTACATAAAGCATCTTAATTCAATTATCTTGGAAACGTTTTTTTTTTTTGCCTTTAAAATTTTTAGTTTTGAAATTATTGACCAAAAAGTGCTAAAAATGTGAATTTTGGGATAAAATCTCTCAAAATTCACTTTTTTAGCACTTTTTGGTCAATAATTTCAAAACTAAAAATTTTAAAGGCAAAAAAAAAAAAAAAGTCCTAGATAATTGAATTAAGATGCTTTATGTAAAATTTTTGAATTTTTTACCTAAAAATTATCTTGTTAGGTTGTTTGTAAAATTTAGGCAAAAAAGAGGCATTTTTGGGCAAAAATATAAAAATCACGATTTTTGATACGAAAAATGGATTCCCCGACTCATTTCATTCAAAAAAGTGTATACTTTTATGTACAACACATAAATAGTTTGAAAGTTACAGTGCTTGACAAATTCATAAAACGACACTTGACAGCCCCCTTAAACTCGGTGATCACAATTCTCGATGCGAGGCGAGCGTGGCAAAAATAAAACGGGTTAGCGTTTGTCGGGTCTTCCGGGGTCAAAACAAAGGTCGTCTAGGGGTCGAATTTTCAAAGTTTGTTCATACCAACCTAATGATGATTTACATTAAAATCTTCTGTACGAATAGGCCTATCTGCAGAAGCATATCAATATCAAAAATTTAAGAAAATCCACTGATTTTTGATGATAATTTGACAAACGTTATACGGAGATCAGCCATGTTACCATGGGAAGATCACAACAAACAGCGGAACATATTGTGTGTTCGTCAAATTAAACAGTGGCCGGAATGATGAGAATCACGTGGTGGGCGAACCTGCCCCGGGGTGTACACTCTCCGCTCTCCCCTAAATGTGTACACAAAAACTCATGTGGGGGTAGGCATGTGGTTGTCCCAAAACCGGCAAAAAAGTGGCAAATGTACCGAGGGAACCTATGCTCTGAAAAAGGTAAAGTGGTACACTTTGTGTATCCGCCACTGTTACAGTCTCAAAACTCTCAATACAGTCATATCTATACATTGGGAAACCAGGGACATTGTAGATCTACATTTCTACGATTAGACTTTCTTTTGTTAAACTTTCTTTATTTGAATAATGGTTCAAAATATCACATGTAGCAGTTCAATAACATAAAGGTTTCAAAACTTAAATATAACAGCTATACATATGTATATATTAAACTTAATGTGAACTCTACGTCCTTCAACTAGTCAGATATATAATTATATCCTCTGTAATTTCTTCATTTATGTAAAGACGTCACAGGGAAATAGGCGTTAGTTATCCATGTAGCCATGTGTAACGGACTACAAAGGGGAATCGGACCTATTCTACATTCAATTGAATTGGTGCATGAAGCCCAATTAATTGCATGAACCGATTGGCCTACATATCATGAAACAGGTGTTTCTTCTTTCTGAACATCTTGAACACAGTTGTTATTCCGACAGGATGGCGAGCTAATTTTATACAAAACACGGATAACCACTACAACAGGGTAGTAGGGTTTAACAGGACGGGTGCTCATCCTGTGTTCAAATCCATTGGTTATATCCATAAACATGCCGTTTCGAAATCAACATCGTCCTCATCATCGCAGTTTATAGTTTTGGTTGTGGACAATTTCAGAGAGTCAGATTCGATCCGATGACGAGGTTCTATTTCGTCATCGTTGCTTGCTCTTTCTTCCCATCGTAGGCGTTGTTTTCCACTCCCTCTATTGGATTTATGAGCATTAGAGCCGTCTTTACTGCCGCGTTTTTCCGCGATCCTTGCGCTACCTGATCCGGTAGATTCCTTTGTAGTTAAACGAGCTAAAATATAATCAGAGTACAGGTAAAAAGAAAGGTAACTTCTCTATTTGAAATGATTGTCGTATAAAGAGAAAAACTCAATTTGATTTGTAAAAAGTTGGTACATTCCTTTAAACTTATCATCTGCTACAGCGGTAAAACGAAACAGACTCTTTCAAAAAAAGATCCACAGCTATATTGTTTTTATATTTGAACGGGGTTTTTTTTTTTTTTTGAAACAATTCTGTGCCTTTTTAATGTTATTGTATATCAGTCGGTAGCTATTGTTATCCGCCTCTCTATGCATTTCTTTGGATTTGGCATTAAAAACATTAGGCCTATTTCCCACGTGTCTATAATTTATAAAGATTGCCCCTAACAAATGAATTTCTAGAGATTGGTTGAAAAGGTGCCAATTATTAGTAAAAATCATGGACGCAAACCGTAGATGATGGGAGGGGGTGGGGGGGGGGGGGGGCTCTCCACCAATGAAATGGCAAATAATAATATATATTTACCAAGATTACTCGAGTATGCCCCCCCCCCCCCTTTATCATTCTTTAGCATATCAATAGCGCAATCTTCCAAGCCTCTCTACTTGACCCTCTTTGAGATGATTACCAGTCTATAAACAAATATTATTGTTTAATTGAAAAAATGGCTTTGAAAACATCACTTCATACTCCCGGAAGGTGCATTTCAAATGAAAAAGAAATGTAACTTTTACTTGGATTATTATTCAATACATACCTAAGAATGCTGCATCTATTGCGTCTGTGTCGTTTAATAACGGTGTATAATTAGGCTTCTGAGATTCGTCATTTTCTGAAATAAATTCACAAAAATGATCACGTTTTAGTAACTACTATTATTTCTCCTTCAAGGATTTCACTTGCATAAATTTAGCGATGTGTCTACTAAGAACCTTTGAATCTGACAGCAGTTCCATGTTACTTTACTAACTATCCGTACCAACACGGAGGACTCTCTCCCTCTCTATAAAGACTTCACAAGCTTATCTCAGTGTCACATGGCTCCTTCACGTTACGCGTTACTTACATATACTGTCACTATTACACGACGAACTATAGGAGTAGGACCAAGGCGTCCCCAGACCCTTTTCATTGGGGGGGGGGGGTGTAAAGGTCATCAATTGCCGACAGAGCCATTTGTGCCGACAAAAAAAAATTTCGGCTCGCTTCGCTCGCCGGAATTCATACACGCATATTTTAGTATGGACTGTATGGTCAGAACCGTCTCAATCAGTTTTCAGACATGGGGGGGGGGGGGGGGGGGGACACAAATTTGATATTGAAAATTGAAATGTTAATTCAAGCAGTGTTAATTCAAGCAGCGCGTAGCGCTGCTTGAATAGTTCTGGGGGAGCCAAGGGCGTATCCATGCAGGAATCGAATGTTTTGATAGGGAGCACACATCCTCAAGCCATCTTGTTTATCTTTATATTGAAACGTTGAAACTAATACAAAGAGCGCAAAAACCTGCAGAAAATATGCGCGCTGAGCGCGCAAAATTTTCCGTTCTTGAACTTAAATGGTCATGGAAAACTGTCCTGAAGCTTTCTTGAAGCGCTCAAAAATTGGCAATTCTAACACTTACATAGTCAAGTATGACATTTTTGACGGTTTGATATTGCATAGTTACACATATCAAGTCCTGATCCAAATGGTATGGTTTGAGGGCCATTATAATGTTAAAACCTGTAGAAAATATGCGCGCAGAGCGTGCAAAAATTTTCAGTTTTTGAACTAAAATGGTCATTGAAAACTGGTTGGAAGCCTTCAGATACTATATATAAATTAAGTTTAAATAATGAAAA